>JAHBMJ010002580.1:0-29608 GCA_018398765.1 Chromera velia | reverse complement strand
CCCCCCCCTCCCTTTTCTTCTTTCAACTGTACGTCTGTGTCAGCGTGTCTGCCTGTCTGTGTCAGAAGAAAAGAAAAAGGAGGAGTTCAGAGAAAGAGAGGGGAGTGAAGGGAAGGGAGTGAGATGATCTGTCTCTTCGAATCTCTCTCTCTCTCTCTCTCTCTCTCTCTCTGTGTGTGTGTGTGTGTGTGTGTGTCTGCAGGAAGGGTAAATAGCACCCAGTGCAGCCTCGATGTGATTGGTCGAGTTAATGAATTCAAATAGCTCAGAAGAGGAACAGGGAGGTGACTCAGGTGACCTTGAAGACATGACAGCCGTCTTCTGAAGCCGTAGCCGGATTTATCGTGGAATAGTAACTTGAAGACTAAAATGAAGGTTGAGATAAATGATAAATTTCATACTTTCATATTAATACAAATTGGAAAGAGATGAATCGAAAATAAATCGAAAGCTCTCTATTAAAATTCTTTGATTCAATCATTTGGGTGATTCATTCCCATACCTTTGCACGCGTGCATGCTTACTAATTATAATATTCTATAATATTTGAAATTTATCTTTCAGACCCCTATAAAAATTGAAATAAATAGAAATGAAGTATAAATTCTTTGTGTATAACTTACGTACATCACAACCTATTTCGCCCGTTAATAGTTAACTTGGTTATTAGAAGTAGTTAGAAGACCCATGTAGGAAAACATAAAAAAAAATGTTTATCTGCGTTTATCCCACATTAATTGATTTGTTTCTCTTACAGTGTCGGACAATGGGGGGGGGGGTGGTTCATAAGAGATGGACTTATAGTAATTCATGGTCAAATCTACTGTTAAATGTGGCAGTGCCCACTGTAGGATAAAGACTTGCTGACTTGGATAAAGGAGAGTCATTAGGAGACCTATGTGGCAACGCATATGGGACTCTTATGGAACCCAGAGAGGGGGTCAGCTGACCTTAGCTAACCTTATTCGATGCATAGTGTGCGATACTTTTTTGTGACCCCTAGTGACCCGTAGAGGTCCTTATTAGAGGAAGTTAGACGGACCTTCCAACTACTTCCAACTATCTTGAATTTTTTAATACAATGGAGGATATATCACTGTTTGTCATTATACTCCTCAGGGATAGACCTGACTGTCCGGAAAGACTGTTGAGGGCTGTTACTATAGCTGTCACTGTCGCTCTCATCATCAATCCAAATTATCAACCTCCCTAAACCTAAGTGCCACTTCAAAAAATATAATCAAGATGATCTCTATCTGCGACATCGTTTTTCAAGAGACCGTCCATGCTTGCGGTGTAGACGGTCAATACCTGCGGCTTTGGCTTTCAAGACACCGTAAATGATCCGTACCTATGGCACGGACTTTTAAGCTGATCTAAAAATGTGGTTTGAACTTTCAAGTGGTAGTTAGTAGGTTTAGGGAGGACAAATTATTTAAATTATAATCCAATAAAGCAGCTAATTTAATCTCTTCCCATATATACTGCTGTGAAGTGCCCTCCCCGCCGGTCACCGCCGGTACCCCACCGTAAACGGCGGCATCCCCCCCCCCCCTTTTACCATATCTTCACTTGTGCATAGTGACTTGTGGAGCACTTTGGCCCGGAAAGTGAAGCTGGGGGGCACTTACAAAGAGTTGAGGTGGGAGGGCGTATACTATGTATGTAAATCTCCGATTGAAAAACTGATGCAGCACTACTAGGGGGGTCGCGGCAATTCAGGCCCCTTATGACGATGGTGACTGGGAGTGAACACTAAGGGACTAAGTATTAGACAAAAGGCTTACTAAACAAAGACTATACGTGTTAAAATTTTATTTCAAAAAAAAAACTGACGCACGCAGTCTGATGCTCCGGAAATATCGCTGAGAGGGCACTTACCAGACTCGATCGAGTGCTTATACGAGTCCACAGTCAATTTCGCTTTCCGGGCCATTCGCACGGAGTGCGTCAGATTCAAAATGAACTGACGCCCGCATGGCCCCGCAAGAAACAGCACTAAACGTTGGAGACGTCACTGCGTTCGGGTGAATCTTTTTTGAGGTTGGGGAAGATAGCCATGTAGCCAGCCAAAATCCATCGATCTCTCCGTCTTCCACCAAGTTTTTGCACACCGACTACGTCGCTATATTGATTCGCTTTTGTAATCTGTTTGCGGCGCAGACGAAATTGAGTGAAAGACATTCAAGCGTGCGAGAGACTGCACTGAGAGATCGCGAGAGTAGATTCTGTTCCCTCCAGTAGAGAGTGAGCTTTTTCTTCTCTCTTTCCTTCTGACTAACTCTACTGACCTTTCGAGTGTTCGTTCCGATGGACAAGGACGACCACACACACGAGCATATCTCCCACCAGTTGGCGGGCACACGACAAACTTCACTTCATCGCGAGGAGTCTAGTGAGACAGGCCATGGAGGAAATGGAAAAGGCGATCCAGAGACGGCCGCCGAGTTCTTGGCCATGCCCAACAGGGGATTCGGAGCCCATGTCCGCAGCAGTGTGGCTGATCAGGAGAAGGAACGGTCGCGTCTCCTTCTCTCTGTGGTGTCCAACCCTGCCGACAAGGTCGCGCAACACGCCGGCCTGGGTCAAGTGAGCCACCCGGACTTGGAGGAGCGGGCCATCATGGAGAGGCTCCAACACCCTGGGCTGTCTGAGCGGATTGAACAAGCCCGAAGATCCGGTCAGGCAGGCAGTGGTCTGGTAGAGAGGTGGATCGTCCATGAGGATCAATCACTCGAAGTTTTCTTTCTGTCCCTTTCGCTCCCTCTGTAACGCATCGTGAGCTCTGGCATTTTGTTTTTAGGTGTTACATTCACTTGATAAGATTGAGCATGCAGCCCAGAGGTTACACACGAATTGGTTGAAGGAAGCGTCAATCGTTGGGAGGTGAAAGATCGAGAGTGTATGCAACTGTATGTGTCGATTCATACAAAGCAAACAAGCATGTACATCAGGTGTCTTCACGATTCTACTCATGCACCGAGTGAGTGCAGATCAGAGGTCCTACATGAAAAGCCTGAAGGAGGCCGAGGAGGAGTACGCAGAACGGCAGGGAAAGAATAAATGGGCCACTACGAGCATGAAGAAGTTGGCTGCCGACTTCGGCACCAACCTGGAGACGGGTCTCGACGCAGCACAGGTAGAGGCCAAGCTGCAGGAACACGGACCGAACGTGCTCGAGAAGGAGAAACGCGAGCCGATCTGGTGGATTTTCCTCCAGCAGTTCTTCTCTTTCGTCGTCATCCTTCTGCTCGCGGCAGCAGCAGTCAGTCAAGCAGAGAGAAAGGTGGCAGTTCAAATTAGTGGAAGACCGAAGAAGGCTACTCTATTTCTCGGATTAATTGTCGACTTTTTTGTTCACTTTGCTCCTCTGCATTCTCCTGGCCGTATTCATGCCATGCAGTCCGAGCAGTCTTCATTCAATTAAAAGTCCATTGAAAGATCTGATGTCTCGTTGTTCCTTCGTCTGCTCTCCTGGTCACCGTCTGTGCAGCATTTGCGACATTTGGGAACGCACTGATGAACTCATGTAAACTTTTGTGGTCCTTTTCTTCTTCCCTTTTTTTACCTGGCCTGCAGGCTGCCTTTGCCATGCACGAGTACGTGGAAGGCACAGCGATTTTGATCATCGTGTTCCTCAACGCCATCATCGCCACAGTGATGGAGAAGGGGGCAGGAGACGCCCTCGCGAAGCTGGCAGCCATGAGCGCTCCCTCGTGCAAGGTCCTCAGGGACGGGGAAGTCGGGAAGGTGGACGCCAAGATGTGCGTGCCGGGAGACGTGATCCTCCTGCAGGGGGGGGACGCAGTGCCTGCAGACTGTAGAGTGTTCGATGTCTCCGACGTTCTCGCCAATGAGGCTCTGCTGACTGGAGAGTCTGAGGAGGTGAGCGACTCGTTTTCTTTTCTGTTGTGCGTGCGTGGGTCTCAACTTGTGTTCATGCCTGTTTCATGCGTAAACGAATGGACGGACGAATTTGTGTTTGTGTGGAGCGGTTTTCTGTCTCTGTTGGAGGCGTGCATACGTGACGCGGTGTGATCCGTGTGCGTCTGTGTCCTCTCGGTTGCTTAATATCTGCATTCATGCATATGTGTGTGTGTGTGTGAGAGAGTGATTGCACACATGCGTCAATTCACTGGTAGACGTGCGTGTGTGTGTGTGTGTGTGTGTGTGTATGCACGCAGGTGCGGAAGCGTCTGGAGACTGACGACCCCGACGCCCCCTTTGCGAAGAACATGTGCTTCGCCTCCACGCAGATCACACAGGGATTTGCCAAGGCATTGGTGGTGTGCACAGGGATGAACACGCAGGTCGGTCGGTCGGTGGGTGGGTCTGTTGTCTGTCTTGTGTACTTCTTCTCGAATCGCTGCTTTCTTGCGTCTGCACGAGACTCTGTCTCCCTTTTTCTTTTTTTCTATTCGGAACTGCTGTACATATTCCCCCGACTGACTGTTCTTCTGAGGAGATCGGCTGTGTGAGAGAGTGCACTGTGCGCGGTGAGGAGAGTTTTTGGGTATTGCTGTGTGGCTGGCAATCGGGCGACCGGGTACTCGGAAGGCTTTGCGGTCTGCGTGGGTTGCCGTCTCTATCTGTAGCCCGTCTATACTCTTCTACATTCTCCACGTCGTCTCTCTCTCTCTCGCCTTCTCCCCCCTCCCTCCCTCCCTGCAGGTCGGCATCATTGCATCGCACCTGAAGAAGGAGAGCGGCTCGAGGTTGACCCCCATGCAACATGCCCTGAACAAACTGGGGGGCCTGATTGGGATCATCGCCATCTGTGTGCTCGGTCAGTCGCTCTAGCTGTTTGACTCTTTTATGCGAACGTCAGAGAGATTAAAAACCAGGCAAGAGTATGAACGAACGAAAGGAAATCCACGAAGAGGGACCCTTTTTGTTTGTCTGAGAGTTTGTTTGCTCAGTGAAAGGTGTTGCTTGAATAGAGTCAATCGCCTTGCGAGTTTCTCTCTCTCGGACGGAGGAAGAGCGCGGGCGTGAGAGAAGGGGAGGGGGGAGAGACACACACACACACACAGGGGTGGGGGCAGGGGAGAGGGGGAGAGAGTCGCTTGCATCCTCGGCAGGCCGAGGTGTGGAAGTTCTGATGGCCCCAAGCGGAGATAACGCTGTGCATGCACCAGCTTTTCTTTTGGATGAAAAAATTCAAAGGGCGTATGTGTGTGTATGCATGTGTCAAAAGGAAAACTTGACGCCTGAATTTACTTTCTCCTTCCTTTCCTCTGTATTCTCTTCTCTCTGTTGCAGGAGGTATTGTCGGGATCGCCATCGCAACAGACTACAGCGACCCAGCGCACCCTGAGAGAGAGACGTGGAAGTCGATTCTCTTTGTTGCCGTCGGGTTTGCCGTCTCTGCTATCCCTGAGGGTCTCCCGATGGTGGTCACTATCTGCCTGTCTTTGGGGTGCAGAGACATGGTGAGCAAGAAGGCGCTGATCCGCAAACTGCCTGCCGTGGAGACACTGGGTTCGTGTAGTGTGATCTGTTCTGACAAGACGGGCACATTGACCGAAGGGAGAATGACAGCTGTGAAGCTGGTCACCTTTGCGGCGTCCGACGTGGGAGACAAGGTGAGTGCCTTGGTGTCTCTCTCCGTCACCTGTCTGCCTATTTGGATTGGCTGAGCCTGACTCGTTGTGATGCTTTCATTTCAGTGATTTCTCTAGTGGAGATCACTAGGCAAGTTCCTGTGTTCTTTCTCCTTTTGTCTGTCTGTCTGGGTCTCGCCCGTGTTGTTTTGTGTGCCCTTCTTGTACGCTTCTGCGAAGATGCCGAAAATTCAAAATTGTCTGTTGCGTGCATTCATGGCTTTGCTTTGCGTTACAGTCGGGTCAGTCTTTCTCCTTCTACCCCACGAAGGCCTTCCACCCGAATGGGGGGGTGTTCAAGACAGAGGACCTGGACCCAGAGAAGCAGGAGAGGATGGCGGCAGCGTGGAACGACAACAGGTGGTTCGAGTTCGAGGACGTCGCCAGGGATTATGGAAACCCGGGGGCAAGCAAGCAGTACACAGAGGCAAAGGTGCGTGCGTCAGTCAGTTGGGTGCGGCCAATCAGCAAGGCGGTGGAAAGAAGAAGACGAAGAAAGAGAAGAAGAAAAGGAGGGGAGAGAGGAAGAGAGAGCCGTTCTCTGCAGTCTCTGCAGTCGCACATGAGAGCGCGTGCGTGCAAGCAAGTCCGTGCATGCGTGCGTGTGTGTGTGAGTGAGTGACTGACTGACTGAATGGTTGCGTTTCTGTGTGGTTTATTGTCCATCAATAAAGGAAGACAGACAAACACCCACAATCACTTTCCTTCTCTGTTTCCTCGGCCTTTTCCTGTGGGTCTGCAGACTGTGCGCAGTTGTCTCTACGCTGCTTTTTTGAATTCCCACGGCACGCGCCTGGTCTGTCGAGAGGGAAAATTCGACACCGAGGGGAACATGTCAGAGGGAGCGCTGGTCGTCGCAGCAGCCAAGGCGAGGATCGGCATAGAGACCACTGGGGTGCCTGACGCCTCCAAGGACTTGGACCGATACGCGAGGGAGGCGAAGGTTGAGGTTCCCTTCTCTTCTGCAAGGTGAGCGGGTGGAGGCTGAGGTGCGAAATAAAGCGAAGAAGGCCTTCTCGTGTGTGATGCCCTGGGGCAAGCATTGCTTTGGTTTGATTTTTTTCTTTTCTGCAACCTTGCTTGTGTTTCTATGTGTGCGTACGTCCGTTTGCGCGTTCGTGTGTGTGCATGTGCGTGTTTTTGTGTGTGAGAGGCAGAGAGATCATGCGTCAATGGTTTGTGTGTCCGCACCTGTGTGTGTGTGTGTGTGTATGCAGGAAGATGATGGCCTCCGTGCACAGGCTGGAAACACCCGGGCAGTTTGAGACCATCAAGAGCGGGGACAGCAATGCAGAGGCATTCACGCACATCGCTGTCGTTAAAGGAGCCCCCGATTTTGTCCTCAGGTCAGTCAAGAAGTCAATCAACCAGGCAGTCATTCACTGCACATGGATGGAGTCAGCCGTCTCCTGCCTGGCTCCGCGTCTCCGTCTCTTTCTCCAACCATCACCAAAACGGTAATCATGCAGTGAGGGAGTTTTTATTCCGAGGCGAACTCTGCACTGGACACGCAGAAGTGCCGTGTGGGGGGGGCATTCTCTCCCTCTCCCGTGAGAAGAGAGACTGGACTGACTCCCTTCACACGTGGGCATCCATTCTGGGTGAAGTTCTTCGTGAGGAGAGAGACTGACTCCCTTCACACGTGGGCATCCATTCTGGGTGAAGTTCTTCGTGAGGAGAGAGACTGACTCCCTTCACACGTGGGCATCCATTCTGGGTGAAGTTCTTCGTGAGGAGAGAGACTGACTCCCTTCACACGTGGGCATCCATTCTGGGTGAAGTTCTTCGTGAGGAGAGAGACTGACTCCCTTCACACGTGGGCATCCATTCTGGGTGAAGTTCTTCGTGAGGAGAGAGACTGACTCCCTTCACACGTGGGCATCCATTCTGGGTGAAGTTCTTCGTGAGGAGAGAGACGAGGTGCACGCCTCTGCATGCTGAGACCGTCACTTCTGCTCCATTTCTACAAAAAGGAGAGACTCCTTCCTGCACACATGGTCTTGCCTTTTGGGTCATTCTGGTTGGTCGGCATCTCACAAACCGTGACAGACCCACAACAGCAAAATCTGAGTCATGTAAACAAGCGATGGATGCAGTAAGTATTGTGTTTTTCGCTCTCCTTTCATCTGTCTATGCAGATACACTTCGCACATCCCGGAGGCCTCAGGAGGCAGTCATCTGAAGATCTGCAAGACTGGAGGTGCGAAAGGGGGGGGAGGGGGACGTCGTGCTGCTTTTGCCTCAACGTTGTGTCTGTCTGGCGTCGGTATTTTCTGTGCTTCCGAGCTTGATGGACAGTCTCTCTCTCTCTGTTTTCTCGCATTTTGTTTTGTCCTGTCAGCGTTCTTGATCGCCTTTTTACTCTGAGCGAGGAAGCAGATGAGAGTGAAAGGCATCCAAAGCAAACGGAAGGGGCCAGCGAGAGTGTGAGAAAGGAGGCACAGAGCGCACACACGAATTCTTTGCATGCCGCCACCCGCCTTCCTCTCTCTGCCGTCTGACCACCTGCTCATTTATGGGTTGGAATCTTCTTTGATCGTTCCGTTTGTTTGTGCAGGGGACCTTACTCCGGCCCGCCTTACCGAAGTGAACTCTTTCAACAGCGACATGGCAGAGGGCGCTCTCCGCGTTCTCGCCGTCACCGTTCGGTTCTTGACAGAGGCTCACGTGAAGGCCTTGGAGAATATGGAGGAGTCGGGCGACCGTCTGGATTTCCTTCTCTCAGGAGACCTGAAGGTGGGAGGGAAGTTGGTGATCGAAGGCGAGAAAGAAGATTATCGTGCTCTGAAGGAGCTGAGAGAACGCAGAGGAGGATGAACATGATCCTTTTCCTATTTTGCTTTTGCATGTGTCACCGTCTGTTTGCCTACTCGTGAGTCGGTCAGTCAAACTCTTCGTGCGGCTTTCCTTCTGTGTGTCTCTTCAAGTGTAGTGTCTTGCTTGGATACAGAGAATGCATACCAACGAGAAGCTAACAGAAACAAATGCGAGAAAGAGTTCCACTAGCTCGTCAATCCGTCGATGTGCTTCTCCTCACCTTCTCGCAGCTTGTTGTACTCTTTGGTGCTTGACATTCTCCTATTGAAAACTCCCTCTTGCTCTTCCTCCCATAGGATCAAAAGGGTCGATCGGTCGTATGCAAATCACACACGCATTCTCTGTATCTGCATGCACATGTCCGCTTGCAGTCGAAGGAGCGTGTTCTCACTAACAAGCCCCTGTGTCTGCTTGGCCTGATTGGCTCTCTGGACCCTCCTCGGGTTGGAGTGAAGGAGGCAGTGAAGACCTGCAGAGACGCGGGGGTGCGGGTGGTAATGATCACGGGAGACCAGAGGAACACCGCAGCCGCCATCGCAAAGGATATTGGGATCATCAAGTCAGTCGACCAGTCAGCCATGCAGTGGGTGAGGGAGTGCGTCGCGCAAAGGAGGAGGAGCGAGGGAGCACTCAGGAAATATAAGAGAAGGGGGAATTGATTTGAGCGCGTGATTCGCATTTCCGATTGTTGTCCTCTTCCTTCGAGACTGCAGACGGACCGGTGTTGCTTTCACTCTCTCTCTCTCTCTCTCTCTCTCTCTCTCCCTCCCTCCCCCTGTGCGTGTGTGTGTACATGTGTATGCATGTGTCTTCTGTATTTGTCTGTGTGTGCATGACAATGGGGTCTCCCTTGGCGCGTGTCTGTTTGTCGAGTGTGCATGATTGGATGGACTTGCACTCTTCCCGCTCCTTTTTTTGCAGGGCCGAGGAGCTTGCTCTGAAGTCCATCGTTTGCTCTGAGCTTCACGAGGAGAGCGGAGAGATGATCTCGGAGGGAGAGTTGGACAAGATCACTGACATGTCAGTCAGCTCACGGATTTTTTTTTTATCCTTCCATACTTGGAACGTGTTTTGGTCTGGATGAAAGGTTTTGTTCTCACTTTTCTTCATCTCACGGTCGTCCTGCGTTTCGAAGGTGCTTCTTTGCGCAAATCGGACGAGTGAGTTGGAACAGAGATCAAGAACAGACGGAACAACCCCCATTCGCCTCGCATGTACGCTCACGTAGTAAACACCTCCTCAAGCCCGCCGACAAACCACAAATGTTTTGCTCGACTTTTGGATGAGAACTCGACAAAATGCACAGCATTCTGATTCTCTCTGTGCCAATGATTGTTGCTACCCTCCCTGCAGGGTGAACGTCTTCTCTCGAGCCCAACCGGAGGACAAGATTGCGATTGTGAACTCCCTGAAGAGACAGGGCCACGTGGTTGCGATGACAGGCGACGGGGTGAACGACGCACCCGCTCTGAAGGCAGCGAATATCGGGGTTGCTATGGGAATCACGGGGACAGATGTGGCAAAGGGGGCCTCTGAGATGGTCTTGCTGGACGATAACTTCTGCACAATTGTGAGGGCAGTGGAAGAAGGGAGGAAGATCTACACGAACATCCAGAAGTTCGTTTCTTTCCTTTTGGGAACAAACGTGGGCGAGATTGTCTACCTGACGATTGCAGTGGCATCGGGCCTTCCCCTTCCTCTGGCGGCTCTGCAGATTCTTTTCCTGAATCTGATGTCAGACGGGTGCCCTGCCGTTGCACTCTCCAAGGAACCTGCAGACCCCGAAATCATGGACGTCAGTCAAGCAGGCAGGCAGGCAGGCCGTGTGGGTGGGACGGAGTGTTGCGTTGGGATTCATGTGCGTGCGTGTGATGGTGCCTCTCCCTGTCTGCGTGAGTGTGTGGGGGCTTGTGTGTGAGTGTGTATGATTGGGGTGGGGAATGTGTATATGCATATTTGTCTGTGTGTGTCTGTTTGTTACTCATTACTTTCGTTTGGCCCCTTCGTTTCGTGAATCACAAGAGAAGAGAAAAAAGGAAACAATACTTGACTCTCTCTCTCTCTCTCTGCGTGCGCGTGCGCGCGCGCGTGTGTGCGTGTTTGTGTGTGTTTTTTTGAAGCAGGAAGAAGAGGCCAAAAGGATCCAATTTTGACTCCCTCTTCTCCCCCTGCGCAGGTCCCCCCCCGTCCGAAGAACCAGCAGCTGATGACTTCCGACTGGTGGATCTACGGCATCCTCCCTCACGTCTTCTTCCAGGCAATCGCTGTGCTCGGAGCTCTCGTCATCGGGATGTATCTTACCACTGGGTCTGTCTGTCTTTCTCTGAGGGACGGTTGTCTGCCTGTCTGCCTGCCAGTCCCTCAGCGAGCAGCGAAGTCTCTTGGGTTTTTTGGCATTGTGTCTGTGACGTTGAATTTTCTTTCTGGTCTCCTTCTTCCCACCAGGAAGGAAAGAGGAATGAATAAAGAAAAGAATTTCAATGAATTCCCCCCACAATCCTTCCCGCCTTTTCCCTCCCTCCCTCCCTGTGTGTGTGCAGGCACATCAGGAACGCTGACATCAACAGGTCGTGCATCCGCGAGAACGACAGCGACCAGACGAGCAAGCCCTATCTGTGTGAGTGCTACTCGTGGGACTGGAAGACCTCGGAGTGGCAGACGCACATCAACTACGTGAATGAGAACGGAGGTGGGCAGGCAGCTTCTTCCTCTCCTTCTCTCTCTCTTTCTGTATGTGTCTGTGCTAGCGATGTACAAACAAGTTCTCCGTTGATGTGCGTTCATTTCATTCTTTTCGCGTCTGTCCGTCTGTCTGCGTGCGAATGGATCTCTCCCCTGCCCCCGAGAAGACCCCTCTCCTGTATTTACCTGTGCCTGCCTGTCAAAAATGGAGGGGGTTGGAAAGTAACTCACACATTCTGCATGTACAACCGCCTCGATTTCTTTTTGTTGACGTCGTTCTTCATTCTCATCTGCCGCAATTAATCCCCCTCTGATGAAAGGAAAAGTTGTGTGTGCATGGGAATATTGTTCTCTTGATTCCCTTCCTTTCTTTTTTTCTTGCATGCAGTCCTTGTGAGGAAGGACAATGTGGGCATCTCCCCCACAGAGGTTCCCCCCCCGGGAAGACCCGCCTTCTCCCCTCGGGACCTAGGGCTGGACTTCGATGACTGGACAAGAACTGTCCCGAAGACCCAGGAAGGAGAGCTGTGCTCCAAAACAGGTAGGCCCGTTAGTGGAGAACAAAAGGGGGGGGGGTTTCCACGGGCATTGTTGGAGAATGGAGCAGAAGGGTAGCTAGCTGCAGTCCGGCCGAAGTGTCGAGTCAGGCGTGCTCTGTCTGTTCTTCTCAACTCAAACCAAAGTGACAGAGAGCATTGATGGATGCATGGGGCTTCCGGAAGATGTGAGGTTCCGTGAGGGGGGGAACGCATTGGAAAACAGGAGGAGGTGTTGGGTGTCATATGCGTGGTTTCCTTTCGAGTGCTGTCTCGTTTTCTTCCCCGATCATCTCTCTCTCGCAAGTAGGATGTCAGAAAGAAGGGAGCATCGCTTTTGGAAGACACAAAATTGGGTTCCGCCCTCTGCGTCTTGTGTCATTACGTTACTGCCGTGGTCTTTTGTCTGCCTGCTTGTCTGTCTTGCCGTGCAAGCACTCCATTCTTCTTGTCTTGCTGTGGACTTCCAACGCTCTGCTCCTTCTTTTGCCCGCCTGCCTGCCTGCAGGATCTCTGAAGGGCCGCACGATTGCGTTCGTGTGTGCTGTGTGCTGTGAGATCTTGCGTGCCTACACCGTCAGATCTTGGACCTGGGCCTGGGAGGTGTTCAACAGAAACATGTGGCTGCATGCTGCTGCAGGTGCTGGGGGGGGTGGGTGGGTCTCGATCGTGTGTGTGTATGAACAGCAGCAGCGGGAAGAGAAGATGGGAGGGATGGGTCATGCATGCAGGGAGGGAAATTGATTTCTTTTTCTTTTTTTGTTCAAGGGATCACGGGAGCGGGGCCTGCTGGGGACCTTGTAGTTGGTTGAATACAGCTTTCTGTCTGTCTTGGAAGTGCTCAGCTGACTTGGACCCCAGAGAGAGAGAGAGAGAGAGAGAGAGGGCGACTAGACAGATTCCTTCGCCCAAACAGAAAGGACAAGTCCAAGGCCTCAAGTGACTGCTGTATGGTGGTTGTGTTCTCCCTTTGCTCTTCCCTTGCTTGTTTTTATGCTTGCATGCAGCCTTCTCTGGCAGTCTGACGATTCTGATCACTCTGATCCCAGGGTTGAACTCTGTGTTCTCTGCCACGGCCCTCGAGTGGTGGATGTACTTCTTCGCGATCGCCTGGGCTTTCTTCAACCTGGTCATGGACGAGATAGTCCCGAAGCCCATCTACAGAAGGGTTCTGAGGATGAGGAGGGAGAGGGACGAGGTGAGTCGATTCTCGTGAGAGAAGGAGGTGAATGGAAATCGAATTTTCAATCTGAATTTCGGAGTTGGTGAGAATGCTTCCGAGCGGATGTTTGGGGATGATCAGAAAGGGATTGATTGTGTACTGCAAGAATCTCTCAGAGAGGCACTTATTTGGTCAGTTACACTGATCAGGCAGGGCTGGGAGTTGCGTGTGCTTCCTGCAGGTAGTGGTCATAGAGCAATTTGATGTGTCTTGAACGGGTCCAGAGCGTGTCCATCATGTTGGTTTCAGTATTTTCGTATCTGCACGTGCTTGTCCAGTTAGACGCACGGGATTAGCTTGATTTGTTTTTTCTTGCTTCTCTGTGTGCAGATGAAGAAGGCAAAGCTGCTCTCGGTGACTCCGGCAGATGTTTGAGAGCCGACAGAGGAAAGATCAAAGAGAAAAATCAAACAGAACAGCAGAATGAAACAAAAGAACGTCAGTGGAAAGAGGGGGCTTTGAGGCAGCCTGTAGGGGGGGGGGCAAGGGAGAGATGGATGAGCCTGCATGGCAAATCGCATGCCCACACGCTTGAACTCTCAAATCACTTACTTATTTCATTTTTATTTTCTCTTCCTTTTCTTCTGGCTAGCTAGCCAAAGAGGGAAGACATGAGAGGGAGGAGGTTCTTTCGTTAGGGGAGGGAGGGAGACAGGGAGAAAGGAAAACGAACGGATAGATATCCTTTCTTTGATTTTTCTCTTCTCTCTGTCTCCTTTTTTTTCGTTGTGTTCTTCTCCTCTTCCTTGCAAAAGGGAAGAGGGAAGTGCCTAAATAACTAATAAATAAATGACGAAAACACGGGAAAGAGGCGGCCGTCTCTGTCCCCTGCGTGTGTGCGCACAGCCGTTTGCGTGCATCTGTCCCATTTAAGAAACGTGCATCTGTGATTCTTCACGGGGTGGTCAGGTCCATCAGAGAGACGGACAGAAAAAGTGACCCAGCAAACTAGACAAGCTCCTGAACGTTTTGACCGGAAAAGAAGAAGACAAGCGTCCCGTGACGGCAATCAGAGGAGACTTCTGAAACAAGCGCAAAAGCAAGCAGCATCAGCGTACAATGTGCCTTCGTGTGCCTTCCGCCCTCTCTTGGTTTTGATTTGTGTCCAGAGAGCGCGCCGACAAGGGAAGGCCGAAAGAAAGAACAACCAATCAATGAATGTATAAATGAATGAATGAATGCATCAAATAACTAATTAATCCGGTATCCTCAGGAAGAAAACCTTTGTGTCTTGTTGGAATAGAGGGAGAGAAAAGGCAGACTTGAGTCTGCAAAAACGGAGAGAGGCAAGAGCACGAAGAGCAAACGAACCAGAACCGCTGCTGAGGAAAGTCTTGATCGTGGCACAGTTGTAGATTGCAAAAAGAAAAAACACGAGGCAAACCGAGAGATAGAGGTCGACAAAGTTCTTCCGTGCCATTTATTTGATCTTTGCTTGATTTCTTTCCTGACATTCTTGCAAGTCCATCAATTGTCTTAGTTCCCTTCCAATCGTGTCAACTTGTCTCTTTCCTCCTGTGAAAGTGCTTTCCTTTCCCCTTTGGAATTCCTCCCTCCTGTCTTCTTTTTGTGTTTCTTGTTTCATTTTATTTGCACCTTCTGTCTCTGTCTAATGGCTTTTTTCTTTCTGACGTCTTCGTTTCTGGTCTGATCTCTTCTTTCTTTGAGTCAATGACCTTTTCTTCTTTCCGTCTTTCCTCTTGTATGCCCTTGTGACGACATGCTGTCCAGGGGTGTGTGTACGTGTTCGCCTTTCTTTTATTCCTGCTGTCTGATGCGTTTCGTGTTTTCTTTCTTGTGTTCATCTGTTTGTGTGCATGTTTATTGCTGTCCTTCTCTCTGTGTGTTTGTGTACATCTTCGTTTCCTTTTCTCCCCTTGCGCCCATCTCTTTCTTTGGCGTTTTGTGTAACTGCTCTTTTTTTGCTTCTTTTGCCCCCCCTCCACCTCCTGACCACCTTTTCATTTCCTTTTTCCCTTTCGTTCGCTCTTTCGTTCGCTGAAGGACGATTGGAGTGATCTGCTTTCACCGTGGAGACAGAGGAAAGCTGGGAACATAAGACAGCCGTGTAAGCAAGTTGACCGCTTGCATGCCTGCCTGATCATCCAAGTGCATGCGAATGAAATTTATTATACGTCTTTGTCTGTCTCCCTTTTCGTCTGTCCAACCGAATGAACCGATTCTTTCTCCCCCTGCTTTTTTTCTTTCATTGCTTCAGGCATGTCTTGTAAAACGAATGTGTGCCTTGTGCTCAGCTAGCGGTCGTGTTCCGCTGGGACTGAGCACGCAGGGAGAAAGAAATGCTGTTCTCGCTCTCTTTCTGTCACGTTCTTCCTTCTTTTTGCTTCTCGGTCTATCTTCTGCTTGCCTGTGAGTGTGCTTCCGCATGTTCCGTCTTGCTTTTCTTTCTGCCTTTCTTTCTGCCATCCTCGTTTCATGTGTGTCAATGACATTTTTGGTCTGCTCGAATTTTTGGAATCTTTTACAGTTGCCGGGACACTCTTCAGTGCTGGCTGACCTTTGGAGAGTGACAAAATAAAATAACATGATGACAGAAGGAGATGTGCATGTGTGTCCGTCTGATTGGAGACGCCCAGTGGGTCGTCGAAAGGAAGAAAGAACGGGAGAGGGGAAAAAACCAACGACAAACAATAAGGACAAGGGAAAAAAAGACAGAAAATGAAAAAGTCACAAGACACCCCCTCGAAACTGAAGAGAAAAGAGCGGGGCTGTGAAATAGATTCTCGTGTATCAACACAATGTGTCAGACAGAAAGAAAGAAAGAAAGAAAACAAAGCAGATGCCTCAGAACTGAGACCGGGCAAAAGAACGACAACATGCCGCTAGAATTCTGAAGCCTGAAGGACGATCTTGTGTGTTGAGTGAGTGCGTCCTTGCTCGTTTCATCTTCCCAGACTACATGTATGCAATCAAAAAAGAATCAAAAGAAGCATTCGATCGAATCCAATGGGCCGTCGGACTGCGGGAGGGGCATCCTCCGGCGGCTCTGTGGTAAAAAAAAAGTCATCAATCAACAAACAATTAGAACGAGCAAGTCAGTCAGTATGCCCCCCCGGCTTGGATCCACGTTCCTTGTCTATTGGGAAGACGAAGGAAATGTGTACCTCGGTAGACAGGTTGGCGGGTCCGTATCAAGGCAGACAAAGGGGGCTGCACGAGGAAGCAAGAAACACAGAGGGAGGGAAAGAAAGAAGAGACATTTTGTTCCTTGGTGTATGTTGCCCCATCTGCCTGCCTGCTTACCTGCCTGCCTGCTTGTCTCTCTCAGTCCACGTTCGAACGTCAGATTCGTGGAGAACGAAAAAAAAAGGAAGCAACTAAGGCAAAAGAACAAAGGACAAGCATTCATGGTACTTGCGAGCACGGATGAAAAAGTACGTGCACCGGTACTAGATTGAATGTCTGTTTGTCGGTCCTTGCTTTGCGTGTGCGCACAGACAGTAAGTACCCTACTCTCCCATCCATTAATTCACTCAAGTACTTGTTCACGCAGCCAACTAGAGCTGTCAATCAGTGGGTGAGAAACAGAATTTGCGCTGCATGCTCCGTCGGCTGGTTCCTTGCATTGCCGTCCTTTCCCATGAATGAATGAATCCAGACCGCACAGATCCTGAAGCCGTTCTTTAAGTTTCTCTCTCTGATGGAATTGAAGGAAGAGAAAAGGAACAACAAGAAATGAAGCGCCATCGGGAGACGGATTTCACCTGACGGAGCTTTCAGATAAGCTGACCGACGACAAGTGATATTGACTGCTCGTTTTGCTGACTCTGTGGTGAGGGTGCCCTAACTAATATGTTTCCTCTCAATCCGTGTCGGCTCTTCTTTTCTTTGCGGTACTTTGCGGTACGTTGAAAAAGAAAATTTAAGGATTTAAAGTCGTGACACAATAGCCGCGACACCAAACCCGATTCAAAGTTCTTTGTCGACGTCTAGGTCGACGTCCTGAGTCCTGACTCACTAGATTCGTAACTGGAATGACTAAAAAGCGTGAATCGGCCAGTCACTATAAGAAGAAGAATACAGAGCGTCGTGGCGAATCACTTTTAATTATTTTGGGTAACAATATCCCATCATCATCATCTCATATATGATATATCATATATATGAGTTTACCAACTTACGTAAAACTATAAAACTGATCAGCTTTTAGGGTTAGTTTTATAGTAAAGATTTAGAGGAAAGGTGATGATGATGATGATGAGGTAACTTAACCTGCCAGCTATCATGTCCTAATGGCAAAGACTGTAGTAGGCTGATAGCTACTGTTAGCATCAACTTTGGAACTTGCTACCCCTTTGGCGCTACCTACTTTTTTATTAGAGTTCTAATCAAAAGTACCGAAATCTGCCTGGTGGGCTATCGGTGCCCACCGAAATCCCCTCTCGGGCGCCTTTGGCGCCGAAAGTTGCCTCTGGGGCCTTCGGCCCACCGAAATCTGCCCAGCCGGCCAATCGGAAGTTAGTCACTGCTAGGGGGGTAGAACTTGTCAATATAAGGAAATATGAAGTAAGAATAGATAGGAATTATCTGGAGAATATATTAAAAAACATCTACGAACGTTGAAACCACAATGGGGTAGGTATCACCATATTATTTAATATCATTCACCGTCGAAATTAGCCGGAATATGACGAGATCCATCGGGCTTTAGTCGGCCTGCCAGGTGCAAGTCTGTGCTGGCCGGGTCTCGGTCTTGGTCTCGGTCTCGGTAGACTTTACGGGGCTGTGTGCACGGCCCCGCGGGGTACCGCATGCACCGGGCGCCGCGGGCCGAGCGGGACCATGCATGCAATTAAAGTTGCACCCGATTAATCGCCGCCGGGCCGCGTGCCAGTGCAATGAGTTCATGGTCGCGGGCCGGGCCGGTTTGGGATGGGTTTGGGTTTTGCGTTGTGCATGCACCCACATATGCATGCAGCCAGGGTGCAGCCAGGGTGCAGCCAGGTCATTCTTTCTTTGTTCGAACATTGTTCGAACTCTCTTGCAATCAGTGTCGCGACGGTCCATCAGTTTCTGTCTCACAATCAATCGAAATTGCAGTCGCTGAGCTGACGTCGTTCGCTTACCTTCTCTCGCAAAAGTGTGTCGACATAGACGGTGACAATCTCGTGGATATACACGTCTCCGATCGATAGTGTCCTCTTTCGTTGCAGAAATGGCTACTTCGATTGAATCCGCCGCCTTGAAAGCGCAGATCGAAATGTTTGCTGAAGTTACAAAGAAGTTCGAGAAGCTGATTTCCTCCGAGGTGACAGCAGACGAAGCGGAAGTGATGAAGACAGGCCAAGAAGTAATCGATACCATGAACAGACTCAGCCCCATTGTCGCAAGTGGATTCGATTTCAGTGATCCGCAAATGTTCCCCGGCACAGCACTTGCAGCACAGCTCTCCCTCGCCTACCTCCGGGCTGCAGCTCATGCGTGTCAGGTCCAGTACGCGCCTTCAGCTCTGAATCTGGCAGGCATCCTTGCGGAATCTTTCGATCTCGCACCGGAGTTGACGACTGAAGAGCATGCATCCCTCTACTTGGCCTTTATCAAGAAAGTGGTCAACCGGATTCCCGGAGAGCTGATCCCCACGGTACTTGAGGGAATCGACCATGCACTATGCCCTCCCGGAATGGTCTTCCTCTCCCGACATCTGGACCTCCTCGCACGCTGGCGGAAGGAAAACCCTCAAGTAAGCGTGCTGCCGAAGAGCATGCTGCGCGAACTGCTCAACATGCTCGTCGATGAATCCGTCCTCTTTCTCCACTTCGACACGACCTCACAGCGTTTCACTTACGGCCAGCGGGTGAAGTGGCGGGGTCCCTCCTGCAACGGAGAGATGCGAGACGAGGTTCAGGCTGTCTTCCCGGAGCTCATCCGTCCCGGCGTCAACATGGAGATGGTCAACTGGACCGCAATGAAGGACATCCCCCACACCGTTGCCATGAGCGGGCAGGGAGTGCAGAGCCCCCACCGTATCTGGATGGAAGGCATTCCTGCCGACATTGCAGAGCTCAATGGCGAGAAGGTCGTCATCTTCTTCCAGGGCTCTATTGCGCGTAGTATGGCAGGTACGCATACCTTCTGCCGAATCCCTTGTACCCTGACAGTAGATGGGCCATCCTTGACATCAGAACAGCTGACAGAGCTGATGACATCCATGCGAGCAGCCCCAGCAGATGTGCAGCTGGCAGCCCTGAGACATCAGAAGGGCACTGGGGGATCCGACGGCCTGATCGAGGCTCTGATCCAGAAAGTGGAGTCCTCGGCGTTCGGGTGCAGTGCGTTGCGATCGTGAGGCTTCGAGTTTGACAGTGATGTATGAGTGAGGGGGGTTGGGCTGTTGTGTGTCGTGATAGCTTGTAAAGAAGGTTCTGTCAATGCTTTTCTGTGAAATGTAACAGTTGCCCCGTCTCACGTGTGCGCACAGGCACTGTCTGTGCTCCGACTCCTCCAAAGTCTCTATCTCTGTCAAGAAAACGGACATCTTTTGACAAATATACATGTCTCTTTGCTAGTACCTTGAATTGGGGGCCTGCCCGGCCTGGAAGCCGCTGGATATTGCGAGGAGGCTGAAGATTCATGCCCGATCGAATCAATCAGATTATGTTTGGGTGTATGAAAGTAGTAAAGATAAAGCTCAACAAGTTCATATGCCTGGGCATGCACATGCAAAGGTTTTGATCCGCAGAATAATGCATTTGTAGCAGTATGTATACCCAGGTGCTAGTGCAGGCTTCTGCATGTCTTATATTATCAATCAATCATTTTGGTCAATGGTAATGATATATCATAACAGTACATATATAACACGTCATCAATTTATATAACCACCTGGATTTGATTCAATCTAGAATTCAATTCAATTCAATCGGTGTAAGCCCATATCTGGCAGTGCACCGCAGGTATAGATTGATTCCTGGAACATGAAATCCCATCGTATCCTTATCAGCAATCAATCTAATGTAATATAAGAAACGTATTAGTATTTATCAACTTTTCTATCAGTTTTTTGTTTGAAATGTTATGTGATAGCTAGCTCTTCCAACTTTATTTAGTCTTATATAATCCTATCAGTTTTTAAACATTTTTTACATGGTAGTATGCTATGTTGTACTATGTTCTATATCGACCTATATAGCAGCAGGCTGCCAGCAGTGCCACCCGTGCGGAGAAAACCTGCAGCTAGTGGTCCTGCACGGCGTTATACTGCATTCACAGACTCGCAGTTACTATAAATAGAATTTCCCTAGGTGTTTCGTTAAAATGATAAACTATAAGAGACCGACGGTTTTTATGAATGTGTTCCTCCTGATTGACTCATTCAGTCTCTTCAAAGAATCTTCTCCGTTTGCCTCCACGCACTCCATCGTCACTGCCAGGGCTCTCAGACTCCCTTCCCAGGACTGAGAGAAAACAAGGCCGGCCAGAAAAGTAGAGCGAAGCCTCCTCCTCCTTCATCCGCCCTTCTCGACCCTCAAGTGTCTTGTGAAAGTTCATCTGATCTCGTCTCCCACTTTTAGTTGGTGTGTTTAATCGATCTGGGACATGGAGACGTCCTTCTCGGCCCTGGAGGAGCCCTTCTGGGAGGCTCTGTTCTTCCTCTCCAAAAGAGCCTTCCTGTCCTTGTCCAGCTTCAGTTTGGTGATCACCACCTTGGAGGGAGCAATGCCGACAGGGACGCTCTGGCCTGCATGCATGCACACACACACACACACGCACACGCAGGCAGGCACGTGGACGCACAATCAATTCGATCCACGTATTGGATCTGTATGAGGCAGTCACGAAGACAGAACTGATGTGACAAATCAGTACTTCCAGTCAATCGACGCAATGAAGCGGTCTTCTTGAATTTTTCTCCATGCAAGTCGTGTGAGGGAAACATCAGGGGGAACTGGGTGCCTGCGAATTGGTGAGGAAGAACACAAAGCAAAGAAAAAAAGAAAAAAGGAGGAGAAAGAGGGTCCCAGCTGAGCAAACAAGAGAAAGCGAACGACGCAGTTCTGTTCACCAGTCTGCCTGGGACGACCCCCCGGGTATGGGATGTGTAACAAACGTGATGTGGAAGGGGGTCAAGTCAGTCAAGAGACCAGAGAAAAAACGAGTTTTGGAGAACACAAAGGTGAACAACAAGAAGGGCAAGCAGCAAATCAAGAGAGCTCTTCGGGGAAAAGAAAGCTGCTCAATCCTTGCCTCCTCGAATTCCAGATCGACGGACGATACAGAGAAGACGTCAGAGGGCGACGCACGGACACCTACATACCACATCTCTCTCTCTCTCTCTCTCTCACACACACACACACACACACACACTCATACACACATATCTTCACAAACGCCTCACACGCTTCAACACAAAGCAGAAAGAACCCCAACACAGAGGGAGAAATCCAGACAAAAGAAAACGCAAGGCAGAAAGCGGGTTCAAAATAAGGCTTGATTGGACACAAAATAGGCGTAGGCACTTGACCGGGGGGTGGAACACTTTTTGTTCATGAGGCGTAAATAAGAAAAATGGAGGAGGGGGGGGTTTACAACGAAGCAGTCAGAGTTGGAAATACAACGGAAGAAAAGAACATCCTTCCATGCTACAAGAACGAGAGAGGAATGCTGTCACGAGGGACAAGCGAATAGATGTTCCACGTCCGTGGTTTGCGTGTGTACTTGCGCAAGTCTCACAGCGAAAACGGAAGGGAGAGTGAGAGAGTCAAAAATGGGACCACCATGAAACGACGGGATTTCCGTGGTAAAATGATCTGCGCGGTTTTCGTGAGTTGAGGCAACCAGAGGTGCTGAACATCAATGAGAACCTCTAGAGAAAGAAAACAGAGCAAAACTTTGAAACGGATAGAGAACAAGCATCTGGAAAGGCGGTGGCGGTAGGCTCCGCACAAACTTCTGAAAATTAGAGAATACCGGGGTTTGTAGGGGGAAGCTCCCACGTCACTATGACGATTGAAAGCAGCGGACAAAGGAAATTTTGGAATGAGTAAGTGAGGAAGTGAGTCGGTGGGTGATCAGGTGTTTCCAACAGCGCACAAATCAGTGAAGAAACAATTGTGGAGTCACGCAGGTGGGGGAGTGAGGATATTGTCTTTTAGACAGAAAACTGAGAGAGAGTGAGAGAACGAATGGAGATGTTCCCGCTGGAGCAAAAAACGGCCATAAGCACAACTGAATTATTATTGAACTCTGCTCTCCACTCTTCTCTCTCTCCTTTTTGCCTCCGTCTGTCACCATCCCTCTTCTCTTCTCATCAGGGAGAAAAGCTGTTTGGTATCAGACACCGACCTCAGGCCGGTGATCAAAAACACGGATCAGAAGCGGTTCTTCATCATTTGAGAGAAGAGCTTGGTTGGATAGATCAAAGGCGAGTCCGTCCGATTTTTCCTCCATCCGAGAACCTCATCATCTTGGCCTTTCTGTCATCGACTCGTCCATTAGAAAACCCACTGTGCACTCCACTGGTTCTTCTAAAGTCCAAACTTCACTCACGCAGCCGACTGTATCTAGCTCTGAGCAGACTGACCGTTAGTCTTGTCACGGACCACACGCTCGATGTGGATGACCCACTTCTTCCTGTAGACGGTCTGCACCTTTCCCTCACGGTCGTGATGGGTTCCCCTCACAATCATGACCTCGTCGTCCTTGCGGATGGGCAGGGAACGGACCTGCGGGGAAATACAGGAGAGAAAGGTGAGCTATCTACTGTCGGAGCGAGTCGGCTGAGGTTGGCTTTTGGAGTGACAACTTACGTTGTACTTGGTTCTGAGCTCCTTGGAGAGGGGCGCAGACATGAGGATGCGGCGCTGGTGCGAAGGCGCGGTGAAGTGGGCCTTGCGCGACTTGCGCCGGCTGGAGCTGACAGCTGCACAGAGGAAGGGGAGAGAAACCATGGGTCAAACCGTTCCAAAATGAAAAAAAGCGGCAAAGAGAAGAGCGGAGCGAGATATGCTTGACTTACTGTCCTTGCGCTTCATCTTGGCAGTGGAGGCCGGGCCCTATTGTCACAAAGAGGGCAGAAGCAAGAAGTTTTGGTGCAGAGAAGATGGGTCTCGCCGTTTCTCGATCGGATTTCGTGTAGGAAAGATTCGCGGCCCCGGAATGCAGGTGTACCAAAAGAGTCCAAAATCGGCCTGACGGGACCGCATGGAATTTGATCACGAAGGATTCAGACCAGCGAAACGGCTCGATCTGCTTCCTCCTCGTCGGAGCCCCCCTTCCCCCCTCTCTTGCGCAACAAAGGGAAAAGGCACGTCGTCAAAATGGGTTTTGTCAAGGTCCTGAAGAATAAGGCTTACTTCAAGCGTTACCAGGTGAAGTATCGCCGAAGAAGGGGTCAGTCTGGACGCTGACTTGTCTTCTTTCGGCTTTTGTCCGACTGAGCTCTTCCTTTGCTGAGACCAGTTTTCACACTCTCCTTCACAATATGAATCTGATTTGCCTGCAGAGGGGAAGACTGACTATGGCGCTCGTCGTATTCTGGTGAAGCAGGAGAAGTCTAAGTACAACTCCCACAAGCACCGCTTCGTGGTGCGCTTCACCAACAAGCGTGTGATCTGCCAGATCATGTACTCCACCATCCAGGGTGATGTGTGCGTGGCCATGGCTGACTCCAACGAGCTGGCCAAGTTCGGCATTGAGGTTGGCCTCAAGAACTATGCTGCCGGTCAGTCGCCCGATCTCAAGTCCTCGAGCTCTCGCACACCCAGATCTGCAGTGTAGTCTGTCTCTGGCAAGATGCGTGAACTCTCCACCCTTCCTCCTGCTGACTGCCTGCTGCAGCCTACGCCACTGGACTTCTCCTCGCCCGCCGCACTCTGAAGAAGTTCGGCCTCGATCAGATGTACAAGGTGAGAGGGTGGGCGAAATGAGTCGGGGTGCTGTGGGCGAGGGTAGTCAGATGACTGAGATTTTTTTCTGATTTAAGAGGACCAGGATGATTTTTGTGCCCCCCTTCTTATCGCTCCTGCGGTGGATTCACTTGTTCTCTTCAGGAAATCAGTGATGCCCCATCTCTTGGTCTTTGAGTCTGATCTCCAAAGAATCTGATGCTCCCCCTTTTTCCCTTGATCGGTTTCGGCTGTGGATATGACATCTTTTTTCTGTTTCTGTTCCTGTGTGGTGGGGGGACATGCAGGGTCAGGAGGAGGTTGACGGTGAGGAGTTCCACGCCGAGGAGCAGAACGACGAGAACGACAAGAGCACCTTCAAGGCATTCCTCGATGTCGGACTCGTCCGCACCACCACCGGTGAGTCTAAGTAAAATGCCAGAGTTGCTGTTCATCACTCCTGCCTGCACCACCACCAAGTTTACATATTTTCATTGCTTCTCCGCTTCTCTGTCCATCTTCAGGACCGTTCTTTGTGTTTGTTCCACGCATGAGCCCTTTGAGGTGCATCGATCCGTGTTCGTGCCTGTGTCGATCCATACACACATGCATCCATCAATTCCCCTGCGGTTTCTTCCTGCCGTGTCCTCAAACCCCCTCTCCAGGCAACCGTGTGTTCGGTGCCCTGAAGGGCGCTGTGGACGGAGGACTCCACATCCCCCACTCCATCAAGAGATTCCCCGGCTACTCTGCTGAGGAGGGCAAGAAGGACGGAGAGTACGATGCCGGCGTGCACAGACAGAGAATCTTCGGACAGCACGTCTCCGAGTACATGGAGGAGCTCCAGGTCAGTTCCTCCCGCGGGCAGCTAGGCGCTGCTTTTCTCTCTCTGTGTGTCTGTGTGTGAGGATGGATTTCTCAATTGATTAATTTACATGTTTCGATTCCGTTTACATGAGTTGGACAGACAGAAAATTTTTGCACAGCACTTGCGAGGGAGGGCCTGGAGAGGCCCCCCCCCGTCTTGCCAGACAGATAACGGGGGTTCTGTTTGGAATTGACTGACGATTCTGCAGGAGTTCCTTTGCCACCAGAGGGGTCGGGGGAGGAGGAAGAAGTGGGGCGCCTCTGTCTTCAGTCAGAAGTGTATAGTGGGCTCTGAGGGGGAGTTTGACTCGCGAGGAGGGAGGTTTTTTGGAAAGTGGGAGAGACGAAACAAACCATCGGGGCGGATAGAAAAATTGTAGAGGAGCGGGATCTCCCGATGCCTCCTTCGGCCCTCCTATTTGGTGGGAAGAGATGAGTTGAGGGGGGAGGCCTGATGGATGCATGGCGGGAATGTGAGGGGTAAGTTGGTCTTCTCGAGGAATTCGGCTCTATTAGGGCTGCGAGAGAGAAGCCTTTTCTCTGCCGTCCCTACCTGAGAGCTGCGAAGGCGGGCATTAAGGGGGCGAGGTTGCACCCCGCAGAGGGTGTGGGCTGAACACGGACGATGCTTTTGTTTGGTCCTCGGAAACAGGAGGCGGTGGAATTCTTGTCAGGACACCCAAAGGCAGGGTTTTCCTTTGGGGAAATTAATGGCGGCGACAGTTTTTTCGGGGGGAGTCCGTTAGGGGGGGTCCGACTGCCTGTCTGCGAGTGTGGTCCCTGTGTTGTGCGTACTTAGAGGGAGGGAGGAGACAAGGGAGAAACGAGAGGTAGGGGTAAAGAGATGGGCAGAGATGGGGAGGGGAGAGGAGAGGACAGAAAGACGAGAGCGGAGAGGGAAATGGTGGGATGAGGGAGAACCAGAGCGAAGGATGAAGGAGAGGGGGGGAGAGAAGATGAAATAAATCTGTGGCTGTGAGGGGAGAGGGGGAAGCAGCCAGCCAACTGGACAGTTTTGACAGCAGAGGGGAGAAGATGGCAAGAGCTGGGACGGTATTTCTGAAAATATTCCTTCTTCCTGTCAGACGGGGAGGAGGCACCAGGTGTCCTTCATTGCACGCACAGAATTTTTGGTTCACCCGTCACGCACGCAGATCTTCATTCCCACCACTTCTGGAGCAGTACCCTGAATCCCCTGCCTGCGTGCCGCCACGATGGTTTTGCGGTGAACCATGCGAAACACACACACACACACACACACACACACACAGTCACACACGAACGCCTTTTTTGATGAAAATCTGTGTACTTGTGTGCCGTTGCATGATCATGTGAAGCCTTGCTCTCTCTCCTGCCTCCTCTGTTTCTTCAGGAGGAGTCCCCTGAGTCCTTCGAGCGCCAGTTCTCCGCCTACATCAAGGCCGGAGTGGAGCCCGATGGAATGGAGGACATGTACGAGAAGGCCCACGCGGCTATCAGGGAGAACCCCGACAGAGAGGCCAAGAAGAGAGACCATGCCCCTGTCAAGACCAGGGTCGGAAAGGTCATCAAGACCTCCAAGGGAGAGTACTCCAGACCCAAGAAGCTCACCAACCAGGAGAGAAAGGAGCGCGTGTACAAGAAGGTCAGAGGGAGAGTTGAACTATCAGCAAGACGAGTCAGACTGCATTCAGTAGAAGGGCTTAGAAATATGTAAAAAAAATTGTTTCATAGCACAAGTGAGATAACACGGGAAAGATTGAGGGAGAGAGCAACTTTGTCTTCAGTCTTTCTCGAGGCTCTTTCAAGCATTCTTCTTTCTCTTTTGGACACTTTGAGCTGCTTCATCTTTTTCTGCATCACCCTCAAAAATTGCCATCCTCCAAAGGTTCACAAAAAGGAAAGGTGCTCACGTGCTTGCCCGCTTGCATGTGTGTATCTGTCTGTTTCTGTGTGGGTCCCTCCCTCACATGCAGTTCGAGATCATCAAGGCCGCCAAGGAGGCCCAGATGGAGGAGTAAGCGCCAACACCAGAAGAGAAAAGTGCCATGGTCTAGTCGGAAGTGGACTCGTTTTTCTCTCTCTTCCTCTCTCTGCTTTCTCTGCCGAGGGAGAGTTGGAGAGGAGAGAAGGGGATCGAGTCTCTCTGTCTGTCCCCAATCGATCCTCCCTTGACGAAATCCGGACGGACGAACATCCCATGCGTGGCGACTTTCAAGCCCCTGGCTGGTCCTTTCCTTCCTTCCTGGTGGAGGTGGAGAGGCGTCGGTTTCAGGGGTTCACCAGTAGAGAACGCAGGTGGATGAGGTACCGTCTGTGTTGCAGTGGGATCATCACTTGATCGGAACTTCAGGTGCTGTGAGCCTCTCGCTTGACTTGCTGTGCCGATGCATCGGTCAGGGTGGTCCTGCATGCGTTTACATTGCCACGATGACAAACAGTGCCTTGCACAGTAATATAAATTTCAGATAAGCATAGCACAGCCTCAGTGCTTATACTACAGGACCAGTAGTACAGGTCACCTGGCACTGGCACTAGTAGTGCAGGCTAGAGTGCAGGCTGTGCAGCGTCAATAGCATGGTAGCATCACAGAGCTCAGCAGGCTGAAATCATAGCAATTATTTTAACATCGAATGCAGCCTCTGAGCCAGCTTTTGAGTTTATAAGTAGAGTGTTATAGCAGCTATTGATTGATTAATTGATAGGTTCCGCATGCAGACTAAGCTAGAGGCTAGACTATACTAAGGCTTACTACGTCATACCAGGATTCACTTGCGGATTGATAAAAGTTCCTAAAAAAGTTTAATGATAAGCAATCTGATAACAGCTATATACTTTTACCTAGACTTTTATAGAGGTTAATCATTGACTAGGTTAATGATAATGCTAAAGTAATAATGACTAGCTACTATAGTATAGCTAGAGGCTAGAGCTATAGTAGAAAAGGTTAACTATAAATAAAAAATACTAGGATGAAATTATATAATACTTAAAATATAGTGACATACGCTTATTGTAACCGGTTTGCCGTATAAATATTTACACTGTTTTAGTAGCTATAAGCGTAAGCGAAAATTAAAAAGGAAGAGACGTATGTGTAGTTACAAGTTATTGGCCCTCGTGTGGGCTTCTGTCATACAGACAGTCAGCCTTCAGACGGTCTATGTTGATACACTTCACCTGGAGGAGTGATAGTCTCAGTTCGTTGCATCTAACTCCATATTTACCCATCGTTTTGTTCCTTTGTATGAAATTCTATATGCATCCGCACGCGACTGTATTCCATGCATATAATTAATTGCCTGCCTGATTAATTACTTCCAGAATAATTCGTACGTCACACCGCGAATGCGCTCTGCATACGCGCGGCCACATATGGACTGTGATGGCCCATCCGCGTCTATCACCATCAAAGTCACAAACTCATTTAGAATTTCACTCACCCCCTTCTTTCTGGAAGTGTCCTCATGCACTGGAAAAAAAGAACTCATTCTAAATGCCATTTCATCAAAGACTTCCATATATACCTTCTCCCTCCTCCTCTTGGTGACTGTACGATCCTGCTGTCTACCCATTGGTGCATGACCCCCTACCAGACGGAATCTGCAGGTGCGCTATCTCAACCGGAGCATCTTGTGTGACACCGTTGTCACATTAGTTTGTTTGTTGGGTTCGTTCCATTGCTATGAGGGTTGTGGTGACTTGAATACCACCGTGATGTATCCATCTGCATTGCTGTCCCTTGACATGTAGCTCCTGCGCTGCGTTTTGGGCTTTGTGACTCCAGCGCCACACAACCTGGGCTCTGTGACTCCTGCGCTACAAAACCCTTTTTCCTTGATTTGACAGCTCCAACGCTGTCTTGTGACTCCATCGTCACGCTCCCGAGAACCAAACACGCTGCCAGACGGTCTATGTTCGGATATATATATATATATATATATATATATTATTAATATATATATATATATATATATAAAATACATATATATACATATATATAAACTAATAAGTTAATAACCCTAAAGAATGTCCGGTGGAATAGCTAGTGAAAAAGTCCGGTTACCGGACATTTTGACTTGCCTTTTTGAAAAGTCAACTTGCTGTTTTCAAAAAGTCTGGTTGGTGGATATCGAGAAGTATATGGACTATAAAGCTGAAAATTGATGTACAAAGCGGGTTCAAAGCGTCTAAAAGTAAACACTAACTTTTAAAAGCTTTGGACAATTATTTTCCTCAAGTAGAAAAAAAGTCCGGTTGCCTAAAATAGTAAGTCAAAAAGTCAACTTGCCAAAATTACTTCACTTGCCAAAAAAAAAACGGCAAGTTGCCAAAAAAAAAGTCCGGTTAACATTTTAATCATATTTTTTCCCTTAAAATCAATAATATTTTTTAATGAAAATATATGCCTCTGATAGAGCAGTAAAAGGTTAGTATGTGCATCAAGCAACAGGGAACCAAATTCGAGCTAGTTGACGGGATTCACCAAAATTCTTAGTCTCTCCACATTCTAGAGAGGGGCTGCTGATCTGTATTTAAGGCATACCCTTCTCGGGCAAACATTTCCCACTTTGTGGTTCCCAAATCCCACAGAAATTGAGTGTATTTCTTCTTTTTCTCCTCTGGGAGATCGGTGGGGGGGATCACTTTGAGATAGCGAAAGACAACCATGTAGTCGTCTTCGAATTCCTCCACCTCCCTGTCCTCTTGTTCTTTTTCACTCAGTTCCCGCAACTCTGTTATCTGAATGGTGAATTTCACGTCGGAAAGCAATGCATAACAAATCTGCAATTGCGCCCCGACCACAAACTTCTCCCGAAAATCAGAAGGGATGCAAAACCCCTCCTTTTCCATCTTCTCACATCGTTCCTTCTGTCTGCTCTCTACCTGCATGGTGTCAGAGTGTAGAGGGGGCGAAGGATGTGGTCCTTTCTTTTTCGATTTGCTTTCTTCCCCAGCGATCGCTCCCTCTTCTTTCCTTTTCGGTTTGTTTTTTTCCGCAGCCGCCCCCCCTTCTTCTTTCCTTTTCTCCAGTTAAGCTCCCTTTCCCCCCCCCCC
>JAHBMJ010002579.1:0-17868 GCA_018398765.1 Chromera velia | reverse complement strand
TGCATGGATGCACAAAAAGTTGGACCCCCCCTAATTCAGGCCAGAATGGGTAAGGTTCGCCCCGGCCGGTCTGCCTTGTTGAGTAAGTAAGAGATTGAATGAGTGAATGCATGAAGGTTGCAGACCAGAATGGTGTGGCTGGCCCCGGTCTGCAATTTTGATGCATGGATGCACAAAAAGTTGGACCCCCCCTAATTCAGGCCAGAATGGGTAAGGTTCGCCCCGGCCGGTCTGCCTTGTTGAGTAAGTAAGAGATTGAATGAGTGAATGCATGAAGGTTGCAGACCAGAATGGTGTGGCTGGCCCCGGTCTGCAATTTTGGTGCATGGATGCACAAAAAGTTGGACCCCCCCTAATTCAGGCCAGAATGGGTAAGGTTCGCCCCGGCCGGTCTGCCTTGTTGAGTAAGTAAGAGATTGAATGAGTGAATGCATGAAGGTTGCAGACCAGAATGGTGTGGCTGGCCCCGGTCTGCAATTTTGATGCATGAGAAAATGGAGACGCTTGAATACTTCGGGCCAGAATGGGTAAGGTTCGCCCCGGCCGGTCTGCCTTGTTGAGTAAGTAAGAGATTGAATGAGTGAATGCATGAAGGTTGCAGACCAGAATGGTGTGGCTGGCCCCGGTCTGCAATTTTGATGCATGAGAAAATGGAGACGCTTGAATACTTCGGGCCAGAATGGGTAAGGTTCGCCCCGGCCTGTGTTCGCTCACTGCCGGCTTGCCTTCGCCTTTGGACCTCTTCCCTCGATCCATTCGAAAAGATCGAACGTTCCTTTGTTTCTTTCATCTGTCTCTAACTAAAGGCGTTGTTTGTAATCCAAGCAGATCGAGGAGGGGGAGAGAGAGAGAGAGAGAAGGAGTTGGGGAGAGCATGTGTTTGTGCATGGATGCCCTGACTCTCTCACTCTGCTTTCTCTCTCTCTCTCTCTCTCGCGAGGCCTGTGTATCCAAAACAATTGAAGGACGGGAAAAGGACAGCGAAAGTAAACGAGAGACATTTGGAATGTGTGATTGACGCAACGCCATTATGTCTCTCTCTTCCTGTCTCTGTGGCTGTCTCCTTGGACGACCGCAAATCAGAGAGAGTGATTCTGTTGTCCTGTGAGCCGAGCGACATAGCAGCAAAGAGAGAGAGAGAACCGAAAGGAGGAGAGCAGGTGAGAGAAAGAACCAAAGCACCAGCGACTTTGAAGATGTCGAACAATGGAAAGGAAGAGAAAGGCAAACAGGCGACAAAGTATGGCAGGTCAGTTTGTGAGCAACGGGGAAAGAAGAGAAATTCGGCTTACGGGTGGGTGCAAATAGGCGAGGCGGAACAAACCAGGGGGATGAATGGTAAATAAAGAAAAAGGGAAAGGGGGAGAGAGGAACAAGAGAAGGTGGAAATCGGAGGGGAATAATGAAGACAAAAGGCAAAGACAGTTGGGTGCAGTGGACGAAAAGAGATGGAAAGCGTGACGGGTTGAGAGAAGTATCTGATGAGAAAGGAGGGAGAACGCGAAGGGAGTTGGAAGGAAGGGAAACTCACCCCGTCGCTCTGACGGAGGCGCGCTTCTTCTTTTGTATTAACAGGTCACGAGGGAGGGACGGAAGGAGGGAAGAAAATCAATGCAGAAGGAAGACCGACGGTTTCCCTCTGACTTTTTGTCTTCCTGCTCTACTTCTGTATTTGTATGTATCATCGTTTTAGCTGTGTCTAGAGAAGAGCAGAAGGATCATGCTGTCTTCTAACTCTTCTTCTTCCATGGAGACGAAGGAGTCCTTCCACCCACATTTGTACACAAGAAAACAAGACAACACGCCGAGTAAATAAATCAACATCGGATTTGACTCTTTCGTCTCCTCAGGAAGTCCGAGTGACCGGATGTGACGATCACAGTGTGATGTGATTCGTTGGTCCATCTTTCTTTCTCTTCTCTTCTTTTCTTTTCTTTGCCTTCCTCTCCCCTTCCTTTCGAATGAATGCCACTCCGATGCTCTGTGGGGCATTCACTCGGACCACCAACTCCTACATCCGTGCCGGCACAATCAAACAAGACTGGGTGACAGGAAGAAGAAAAGGAAAGCGAAAAGCGCTGAGGCACCCTCTCACTAAGCACTATCTCATCCACTCATACCTGTCTTTCAATTCTTTATCTTGGTTGACAAGCTCATCTCTTCAGTACACGAGGACACCAATCAATCTTACTTGAATAACAAGTACACACACACACACACACACACACACAATCACAGGGAGGGGGGACGAGGGCAGGGGGGGTGTTTGCGTGCGTTGGCTTGTCTGTTGCTGCCTCTTCGGTGTCTGCTTGCACCGCTTGCTGTTTGATTCTTCTTCGTAAGCCGTTGGAAGTTGTCCGTTTGAAAGAAAGAAAGATCGATCTGGATCGAACGATCCTTCCTGTATTCACTCATTGCCTCCCTCAACATCTTTCTTTTTGCATTCGTTTGCTTCCCCCTTTTGATTGAATTTTTCTGGGGGGACTTATGTCTGAATCAGCACTCTGTCTTTTTCCTTTCTTTCGATTTTTCTTTTCTTGAAGTCCTTCCTCGTGAGGGGAATGGAGAGAGGCGAATGCAGTTTTCAAACAAACGGGCAGCAGGCGCAGGAGAGGAAGGGACGGGGAGCGGAGAGCCGCGGTTCGGCGGAGGCGTCGGCAGAGTTTGCCGCAATGCACGTGCCTATCTTCATTCAACAGAGAAGTGTGCGACCACATCGAAGAAGCACATCTATTTCTTCTCCATCCATCATCATCCCATTCCATTCAGGCACACACTTTCACTAAAAACAATGCCGGAAATAAATCATCATTCAACAGGAAATCCTCCACTGCTTCTTTGCCTTCTGTCATCGTCTTTTTCATTCATTCCGCCTATCCAAAGAAAGACACATCGATCACACCTTCATGATATTTCAAGGAGAGAACATCAAAAGATTCTTCACTGATGTCCTCCTTCACTGTCTGTCTGTCTGTCTGTCTGTCTGTGCTTTCCACTCAGATGAGTCCACGTTGTCGCAGTTTTTCCCCCTACCCCCCCAAAGGTTTTTTCTCCCTCTGTCTTGAGCATGAGAATGGGGGGGCGGGGGGAATAGGAGAGAAGATTCTGGCGTGAAAGGAAAGAAGGGGGGGGTGCGCCTTTCTGGCGTGCTCTTTCATTTCGCCTTTTGTGCATCTCTCTTTCCACATGTCTGTGCGTTTGTGTTGATGTTTATGCGCATAAAGAGAGGAGTTTTTCCCCTCATCATTCCAGCGCGGGCTCTCTCTCAGAGCTTCGTGTCGTTCTGTGGTTTGTAGGTTGGTCATCTTTTTTATGTTTCTTTTTCTTTTTTACTTCTTCATGCTGGTTTCTTTCCATTCTGCTCGTGTGGGAGACTCCAGGAGACGGGAACGAGTGAAAAAACAGGAGAAGACACAGAGACAAAGCACAAATAAGTCCATCCGTGTTGGGGTCAATTCAATTCGACCTTCTTTGGGTTGGGTGGAGTGTCACTTTTCTTTCTTTCTTCTTGCAGGTGTAAGAAGCAAGCGCAGCAATAAAGTCTTCCTGTTTGTCTGCTTCCTTTGTTTTTTGGCCAGCAGATGTGATCAAGTCAGCATGGACAATTCAAGCGTTTTTCCCCGAAGAGACGCCCATGCAGCCAGATGGGAAAGAGAAGAAGAAGAAGAAGAATTTCCATCTCTCCGTCCTGGTCGCTCCTTTCTGATGGCCGTCTGATGCTTGCATTGAAAAGAGTAATGAATACATAAAGGCGGAAGGTGGGTGAAGAGAGAGAGAACAGCACAAAGACGAACAGAGAAGTCGGGGGGCCTCCTGTGTCGGGCACCATGAAAAGTGCATGATCAGGAGAGATTTTGTGGCCGCCATTCATTCAGGCAGACTGACAAGAGAGTGAGGAAAGCACAGTGCTTCTCAATAATCAGTCCACTCACTCACAAGTCTGGTCTCTCAGAGAGAGGCGGATCGATTCTTTTCTTTCTTTTCGTGGATCTCCGCAGTCGTCTATTTCTTTCCACGCATCGATTTGTTCGGCCCTGCACTTCTTTCTTTCCGGGTCTGCCGACTTGAGACACTGTGTGTCTTTCTTCTCATTCCTGACTCCTCTACGTTATCTGAGGTGTCTAGAAACGCTTAAGAAAGAATCTTTGCAAGCTCTGCCAGGTAATTCTTCCGTCTGTACTGACTGACCTCCAGTTGTTGGGGAGACGGAATGACGTTTCTTCTGTTTTCTTATGCTTTAATTGGTTCTCCAGCAGACGGGGATGGTAAGGTCGAGATGCCTGCCTGTCTGTCGGTCTCTTTCTTTGTTGACTACAAGTTCGTGTCAGGGGTGCCTTGTGCTCCCTTGTCTTTACTGTTGATGTATCTGCCTGGCAGAGTGTACAGAGACTGTCTCTAATTCGTTTGCTTGTCTCCTTTTCACGGGTCGTTTTCTTTTTTCTTTCACTTCTTGTCTGAGACTCCCTGTTTGTCTGTTCGTTTGTCTCTTTGTTTGCGTCCACGGGGTGTCTGTCTGTGTGCACAGCTGGATTTTTTTTTTCTGCCATTGCATGCACGCAGCTGCCCTTGCTGTTTTCCTCTCTGAATTATGGGCTTCGGGATTGATTTGCTCTCTGACTCTGTTATCTCTGAAAGGGGAGCTTGCCCTTGGTTGATTACGGTGGACTCGTTTTTTTCTCATAAGGTGGAAATTAAGTTGATATGCATGGCTTTCACTCCCCCTGGCATGATCAGTGTCATGATTCAGTGACATCGTTTCATGTCTCTTAATTCATTTGTATTCACTTAAATCATTTCAATGACAAATACTACTGTTATCTTAATTTTGCTGACTAAAGCCTGATTGCCAGGCATTGAAGAGAAGAACTATTATTGTTACTACTTTACTTGATTTACATTTTTGTCTCATATTTTTATGTCCCCAAATTGTTTTCATAGATTTAATTGGTAAAATTTGGTTAATCATATTATGCAAATACTAAATCGCAGCCTGAGACTGTTATATGCTAGAGGAGCACAAAGATAGCGCAGTAAGAAAGGTGGCTAGTGTAGAGAGAACGAGCACGAAAGATTGCGAGGTTGATAAGACTGGTTGGTCCCAATATGCTCTAGGATGCCTCTAGACAGTCATACGGCTATTGTAGATATCGTTACATTGTGAGGTTGTAGGCATTGTCAGAGCTGCACGTAGTGCGCGTATATTGAGCGTATGGCGTATATGTATGTGCATGCGTGCATTGTATTAATTGGTTTACATGCAAGTCACTTCAGAAATACAGTCTTGCCTGTGTGTAAGACTAAAGAGAAGTACGAACAATACATGTCCAACCCTCAGATCTTATAGCCCCATACGTTAGCAGCGCCATAACTCTACGGATATAATACACATTATCGAAGGTAATCGAAGGCTAGATCGAGGGATGCGCCTATTCCGCACTAAGGTATTTTAGACCAGTTTTGTATGCACTTCAAGATTACACCGTTACAGATAGTTATAGAGGTTAACGAATCGAAGTTCAGGTTTTCTGACCGTTGTCAATATTGTTTATAACCATTTATAGCAGGTCCTAGACTAACACTGCACTAACAATTCAATTCCAGCCCAAATTTGATTACCCTAAATTTGGGGTGGGAGTACACAAACTTAATTTGTTTTTATTTGTTTTTTATCATGCAAGAGAAAAAAAAATAGTCCCGCGATACCGTGGCCCCCGGCCGACGGCATGTTAAAAGTGGTAATACCCTCCTAAGCTTACGTACATGCCAAAAGTTTGCGAGGTTGCAATAGACCGCGCCGCCGTGGAGCCGGCCAACGGACGTCAACAAAGCAGATACCGTGGCCGCCGGCGGAGCCGCAACGAAATTCAACAGTTCATGAACTTTTGGGGGCCACGATGGGGCCACGGCATGCTCCCCGGGAGCATTTCAGTCTGGTATACGCAAGATGACGCAATGCAAGTCATGAACTTTTGACACAACTGGAATTACGATGAATTACGACTTCAGACATCTCTTCACACCTCATCGACCAGTTTCATCACAACCTCATGCGTGAAATATAAATTCGTAGCCGTATGGAGAGTTTGGGGAGTCTTCCTGTCTGGCAGGTCTCCAATCCCTCCTCTTTTCTTTCAATTGACATTTTTGGATAGGATTCAGAACTCAGTTTTCCTCCCGTGCTGCGTTGCAATGATCAGATTGCTTCTCAGTTGGGGGCTCCTCTCGTGCCTCTTCCTGAGAAGTGCTTCCGGGCACTTTCAAGCCCTCCATGAACCTTTCAGACAAGGGGCTTCTCCATCCTCCTGTAGAAATACAAAAAAGATCCAGAGGAAACGTTCAACTCGTAGCCTCGTCTCCCTCCCGTCTGCTCGACGCAATTCTTTCGTGAGGGAAAATCCCCCCACACCCAAAATTCTGGCTCTGCGCTTCTCTGTCCACCAATTTCGCTCTAACGGTCTAGAGACAGGCCCTGAGTGCTCCGCAGAGGCCGTCCATCTCCAGTTCACAAGATACGGTGACAAGGTAGATGTCCTTCCGTCGGAAACAATTATCCCCGCCAACGGATCCCTCTCGGTGAATGGGGAGACAGAGGCCCCTTTTCTTCCTTCACGCCAGATGCACAGGACCCAATTATTTAATTTCACGGAGCCAGTCGAGGTCACGCATTTCCGCATCGTCACACCGTCCACTCATTCTTCAATCCCATGCGACCCCCTCAACTTTTCCCTCGAAGCTGTTTTGGTGAGTGCACATAGCGGGAAGAACGGAAAGTGGGAGACCGCCTACGAATCGCGTGGACCCTATCCGCTCACCTCAGAGCGCTTTTCACCCTCTCCCTGGTTTGAGCTTTTCAGCAGCAGGCCCTCTGCTGCCAGTGCCCCCAAAAGAGAAGATGCCCCGCAGTCCGTGACTGTCCTGTCTGAGGGCAACCAGACGAACAGGGACCGAGAGGATGTTTCAGTTGTTTCGAGGGTCGGCAGACAGAGCAAGAGAGAGAAAAGGGTTGAGAGCGATCACAGCGCTTCAGTGTCAGGCTGTCTGCCCTCTCAGGTGCGCCTTATCGACTGGACTTACACGGGGGCCGTGAGTTCCTGCTGTCCCCGTCAGAGTCTCCTCTGCAGTGGGTGTGCGCGGTTTGACGAAACGTCGGGGACCTGCACAAAGTGCAAGGGAGGGTACAGCAAGAGACCCGACGGGACCTGTGTTCCTTGTCGAGACGCACCGACGTTTGAGAAGGATACCCTTCAGGTAGGACTCAAGGGAAAAAGGAAGAATTAAGAGAAAAGACAGCAAGGCGACCATCATGACATTCAAACGTCATCTGCTTGGACACATTTGTTTTCCCCTTTCTGCTTCCGAACCACAGAACTCAGATTTGCACTGTTGTCTTCTCATTTCTCTTCTCGCCTTGCTATCTCTCTCAGTGTCTCTCTTCACGCACGCACTGAACTGGGGAGGGAGACACGAATCCATCAGAGTGGGCTCTTGCCAGATCCTCTCCGTGAAAGTCGCACTCCTTCCCTTCTCCTCAGTGTGCTTCCTTCTTGGGTTCCCTCTCTGTCGCGACTGCCGTCTTTCCCTTTCTCCCCGCCTCCCTCCTTCCCACTCTCCTTCCCGACTGAGCGGGTAAAGGCGTACTTTGTCTTATTTCCCCTTTCCTTTCCTTTCCTTACCTGTTTCTCAGTCTCTCTCTATTTCCTCACAGGTATGTATACCAGTCTCTTTCTTCTTGCATATGAATGCATGCGCCTGGAAGCATACACACGCATGCGTGTATGGGTGGGTACACGAGCGTCGTTAATTAACAATTAACCCCCCTGGCCCCGACTGCATGAATGAAGGATCGATGGATGGATGGATGGATGGATGGATGCTGCATGAATGCAGGTGAACAGATACTCCAGCCTGGCCTGCTCTGCCCTGCCTGACTGGAACCAGGTGGCGTCAGTGGGTGCGTGCGGACAGGGATCCGGGGAGTGTCTCTCCTCAGCCTCTCCCTTTCGAGACAGCGCTCTTCACTGCTCCTCCAAGGGCTGGCGTCTCTGCTCTTCTCATGAGATCCTAAGCGCAGTCGTCCCTTCCTTCTGCGGCCTCTCCAGCTCGCGGGTGTGGTCTCTCACGCCCTGTGAGGGCGGCCACCTCACTCTGTCAGCAGACGGAGACGTATCCACAGAAGCATTGCAGTGCTCAAAGGACGAGGAAGCCTTCCGAGCGCCGTGTTGCGCTGACATTTCCCCTCCATCTGTTTCCGCTGCGATTGAAGAACAGAGGGTGATGGGGGGTTTTTCCTGCCAGCAGTATGAGACACAGAGCTTCTGTGCTGACGGTGCACCGAAGAGTGCCGACGTCTTCGGGGCCTTGCAGCGGACTCGGGCGGAGAGCAGCGGGCTTGCGGCGTCAGATGCGTGCTGCGGGTGTGGGGGAGGGTTGAGGGAGTCTGCACCTTTCGCGTACGTTGCAACCACACCGCTGGTCCTCGGACGGTCGATCGAGCTCATACCGAATATTCGCACTGCATCATGGTATGCGGCGTCGCCTGACTGTGGAGATTTGGGGCTTTATAATTTGTCGCTTGACGGAGAGACGGGGCGCGTCTTCGGGACACCCCCTTCTGATTCTGGGCCTTTTAGTATCGAGTGCACGGTGAGTGCCTTGTCGGAAGGGGGAGCGGCCTCGTTCAACGGAACCCTAAAGTTCCACGTCGGTCTCGCTGCCTATCCGGACCAACTCCAAGGAGCGGAGGTGGAGGGCGCGTGTGCGAGCACTGCACACGGCTTTGCGTTCTCTTCCGGGGTAGATACGCGAGGCGTGTGTGGACAGAGCGAGCCCTGCTCTTCAGACCAGACACATGGACAGGCAGAAGCCATTTGTGCGTCCAGAGGGGGGAGGCTCTGCTCGCTTTACGAAATCACGGCTCTACAAATTGGGAAGTCGACAGGATGCAGGTAGGTAGTCTGGTCGTGTGGCTGCTTGGGTGTGTGTGTGGATGCTTTCCCTCTCTCTTTCTCTTTCTCTTTCTCTTTGCATGATTCGTGCAAGGAGGTATGCAAGGATGCAAAAACAGACAAAAAGGGCGAAAGACGAACCTATCGTGGACCGAAGGATGCGCCTATGCGGCATGTTTTCACCTTCTTGCGTTAGGATAATGGAACGTCACACGCAATTAAACACAACGTGTGGGAACAAGCACACTCGATCGATCGGTGCGCCTACGAGTGAGCGCACGCTGAATACAGCACCATGCAGCCACCATCTCGCTTTTCTCATTGGGGGATACAAAACGGATGACCAAAACAAGCCAACACTGGCGTTTTCCCCCCTCCTTTCCCTCACGATTTGATGCTTGCTCCCCTGCCCCCCCCTTGTCTTTTTTTATTCTTGATCCCTGTCTCCCCCCTCCCCTGTCCCTCCCTTCCTGTCTCGCCTGTCTGCAACAAACAAACAAACAAAAGTTTTGATTCGAATCGCATCTGGACCTCCTCGGTGTGTGACAGCAACGTCAACCAGACTTCCTTCTGGGCAGTCAACGGAAGGTATGATCAGGAAGCCACGCTCACATGCCAGCCCCCCTTCGCGAAGCAAAGAGTCAGGTGCTGTGGAGACACCACAGCCCGACTCGAACAGCCCCTCCACCGGGCACTGCAGCCTGTGCTCCGATTCACCCCCTCCGCAGAGACTGTCATCAGCCCAGTTCAGGCACCTGACTTGAGCTTGACTGATTTTCGTCTTCTCTGTACTCCCGCGGTCTCCTGGCTGACTATAGACGAAATTTCTGGTCAGCTCAACGCGACATTCGGCGTCTTTGATGTCGGCAGAAGGGCGGGGGTGACTGGTGTTGCGTCCCTGGAGCCCCCTTCCTCTTTGAATACCACAACAGGGGTGATGGACCTGACGGGGGTGACGTCATCCGTCTGTACAGTGAGTTTCACTGCCAACACGACCGAGGGAGAGGAGAGCAGTCAAACGCTGCGTCTGCTGGTGACTGCAGAGGAGGAGTGGGCCTCCTTCTCGTTCCCGGAGATTCCAGAGGGACGCCTGGCTCTCTCCTTGGGGGCGACAGTCGAACCAGCGTCCAGCCCTCAACCCGACCCTCCAACCTCCGAGGTCAATATCCTTCCTGCCCCCCCTCTCTCCTTCTCCGTTGCATGCACAGCCGACGGTTCAGGCACTGACGAGCCTGTGGTGTTCGATGCCAACACGGGGGAAGTTCGGCACTACCTCGGAGGCGGCGTTTTGTTCACCCTTGATCCTGCCAAAGGCACTATCGGCGGTCAGACATCCAGCAGCGGTATCGAGCTGCCTTCCCGGCTGGAGGGCTTTGATGCTCTCGAGCTGACTTGCAAGGTGATGGGCCTGATGCCCTCAGGGGCCGTTGTCTCCTCCACTCTGTCGGTGGAGGTCAGAAGCTCCGTGTGCTGGGCAGAGGAGCACAGGTCGTTTGAAGTCAAAAGCACGATCTCCTCTTCCTCCGAGAGCGCGTGCAGAGACCTGTGCATCTCGAAGGGCAACTGTGGCATGTATTTAATGGAGGACTCTTCCACCTGTGTGCTTGGAAGAGCCACAGGGCCCCACCTGATGACTCTTTCAGCCTCCTACAAGCTCATTGGGAGGGGAAAGTGCAGAAGGGACGCCGAATTGACGGACACACCGAATAAAATTTCTGAACATCTCAGCATAACTGAGGCAAACTGCCAGCAGCTCTGTGCCGACTCAAGTCAATGCGACGGCTTTGATTTTCGTCTGTCTACTCCGTCAGAGGAATCTCGGTGCCGTCTTTTCAAGCAAGACCCCTATTACGCACAGGAAGACTACACTCCGATTCGTTGCTACATAAAAGTGACTACCCCCGTGCGCACAAAGGTCACCGACTGCTCCAAGCAGGCATCCTGCGTGACCGTTCGAGTGACAGGTCAAGACTGGTTGTCGGGGGTGTTCTGCCCGCAGGGGTGGGACAGAGAGGGAGAAGAATTTGTGTACACCCGCAAGCCGGTCGGGGAAGAGGATCTCCTTATTCTCCACCCCTTTGTTGCCACCAGAGAGGGACAGCCTGGTGCATGCGGGACGCCCTCCACCTCATCACAGTATTCGTTTGTGATCCGGAAGGCAGCCACGAGGGGCCAAAATGTACCGGTGGAATTCACACAATCAGCAGCAGGGCCTTCTTCTTCTAGTTCCTCTTCGTGGTTGTCTCCTCTCCGGGGAGAGATCGTCACGTGTCTCGGGGGCCTCTCGGGGTCCGTAGAGGCTGAGGGAAACATGGGGCTCCCTTTTGACGGCAGCGCCCAACTGGTCGGCGCCGCCTCCGAGTCTGCATCAGGCAGCACCACCCCGGCGTTTTCAATTGCTTTCGCCTCGAGGGGATGCGAATCTCCTCTTCGATCTCTCCGAGCAAGTCCTAAAAGGGGAGGGGTGAAGGAGTCCGACAATGGGGAGAAGGGGGTGAGTCGGCCGGCCCAGCTAGATCGGGGACAAGTGAGACGCTCTCCTCGCATGACTTTTCTTTCACGCTCTTTCTGTCTCGATGTCTTTTCTCAGTCCGCTGTCTGTAGGTTTGCCTGTCTGTCTGCTTGACCCTTTCTCTCTGCGATGTTTGCTTAATTGGCTTTTTTGCGACTGTCTGCTTTCACTCAACATTGATTCAATTCAATTCATTGATTGCGTCTTCTCTCCTGCCTGCAGCTCGGGGGTGAGGCGAAGAACGAAATGAAGGAAAAAGAGGAGGCGGAGGAGGAAGCAGCGGAAGAGGAAGCGACAGGAGAGACCGCTCCTGGCCCCGAACTGATCTTCAAGCTTGACGATCCGACCACGTCTGTGCCATGGGACTTCTCCCTCCACCCATGTGACTGCTTCCCTCCGGACTTTGGTGTGAATCCTCCCGTGAGTGCAGACCAACTGGCGATGCTGCCTCCAGACTCGAAGGGCACTCTTCGACCTCCACAGGTAATTCCAATCAGAAGTGAAACGAAAAGAAGTTTCATTTGAGCTTTCTGTAGCTGTATGTGTGGCACTTGGAAGCAGTCAATTTGTCGGCCTGGCTGCATGTTCTTCGATTGATTTCCGTACATTGTTGGTTGAATCAGTGGAGTGGTTGGTGTGCGGTTTCACTGTATCGCTCCGCCTCCCTCAGCCTCTCGCATTTCTTTTCTCTCAGTCTTTCTAAATCCTTGTCTCTCCTATCTCTGTTCGACGTCTTCTTTTTTTTTTCCTTTTCTTTTCTTCTCTGCCCATCAATATGTTCCTGCCTTCCTCTCTGCTTGCCTGGGTGCATCCCCATCTCCCCAGTTCCTTCAACTCGATTGAATTCACTTACTCGCTCACTGAGTGTCTAAGAAGAGATGAATGGATGGATGGATCTGCAGGTGACCCTGACGGAGGGTGCGGTTGTGTGCGGATTCGACGAGGTGATCGACTACTCTTTCACGAATGACCTGACGGCCTGCAGGGCTTCCTGTTTTGCCAACGACGACTGCGCGTTCTTCTGGCTGGGCACGACTGGAGGCACAACTGTGTGCAGACTGTACAGTTCATGCGAGAGCCTCCGAAGGGAATCCTCAGTAGACCCATCAGATGCACCTCAAGGTGGGAAGGAAGGAAAGAAGGAAGCATCATGCACAGCTAGGGGGGGAGCAATCGACTCACTCACTCACTGACTGCATGCCTGATCGAGTGATATGCATTTTGACTTCCTTTTATGGCTCCTGCCTGTCTGCATGCACGGCGTGTGTGTCATCTTCTTTCCTCTTCGCACCTGATTTCTCTCTCCTTCCTTTCTTCCTTCCAAAGGGACAAAGGGACAAAGGAAGGACAACGGCACCGGAATCTGTCTTCTTGACTTCCTTTTTCGCTGTCTGATGACGCCATTGCTTTGCATTTCTTTCTTTTGTCTCCTCTCTTCTCTTTCCCCTGCCGACTCTCCACTGCATTGGTTCCCTCTTCGAGCAGTGACGGGCCGAGGCGCCCTACTTCCTCTCTCTCACTTCCTTTTGTCGCGTTGCTGTTATACGCAGGCACTCTGTACGGTCTGCCGAGAGAAGACCTCTGCTTGGTGGCCAATCCCTCGGCCTGCATGGCAACAAGCAAAAGACGAAAGTTCCTCACCGACATCGACGACGGCCTGCCCGTGTGCATCTACGAGAGCCAGCTGAGAGCTTGTGAGATCATGCGGCTGCTTGGGCAGGGAGGAGTCCAGTCTTGCGGCGATTGTCTGTACAACCCGGCAGCTGTGCTCGAGACCCAAAAGAAACCCGCGCCCGAAACCTTTGCGGCTGGGACAGAGTTGAAAGTGCAGTGCTGGGACGAGAGATACGCAATAATTGAAAAGGCGTCCAACACAGCAGTCGAGTCTGTGAGCTTGACGTGTGTTGACGGGGAGTGGGTCGATCCTTCAGGTCTGTCTGTCTGTCTGTCTGTGTGTTGCTTTCTTTCTTTTTGTCTATTGTGTTCATGAAGAAAAGAAGGGAGAAGAAGAAACATATAGTCTGTCTGTGTGTCTCTGTGTGTGAGTTGCTCTCGGGCATATCGGTCAGTCATTCCTGTCCACAAAAGTATTCATTCATCTTTGCTGCCAAAGGATACAAAGTCCAGAACCTCTTTTCCCTTCTTTCCCTCCGGCTGACTCTGTGTACCCAGCTGCACTATGCAAATCTGATCGGCTCGATGAAATGCGTGTGCGTCTGTCTCTACTCGCGTCTCACGCTCCATTTCCCCTTGTGACTCTCAATCCTCCGTTGGCCTCAGGCACCCTTGCTTTCTCTCCTCAGCAATGTCTATCCCTCTCTGGTCTTTTCTGTGTTTGATTTTCGGTTTCGTGCATTTCTTCCTTCCGACTTCATGCAGATCGTGCTCTCTCTCTGTTTCTTTCTGCTTTTCTTTTTCGCATCTTTCTACACTCCTTCCTCCCTTCCAACCGTCCTGTGGGCTGACGGAGCTTTCTGACAAAATTCCCCATTCATCTTTGCGTGCGTGCGTGCGTTGAATGGTCCATGCAGGACGCCCTCGAGGGGGTCTCTGGAGTCCTGGATTCTCAGGAGGAAGCAGCGGAGGCAGTCAGGGTCGGTCTGACAGCCTGCTGATGCATGGAGGGAGACACTGTGCCAGACTCTCTCTCTCTCTCTCTCTTCTGCAGGCGTGCCGCCTCGCGAGCAATTTGTCTGCGAAGACCTTCACTTTCAGTAGACCCCCCTTTACATCTTCTCTCCATTTCCTCCTCGCTTTTTCCCCCGCTTCTTTTTTCTTTTCATTCGTTGCACCGCTTAATTCACCGACACTCTGGATCGCATTGCATGAGGTTCATGTTCTTCACCCGACTGGCTGATCGAATGGTTTTCTTTTCTTTTCTTTTTTCCCTGCCCCACTCCCTCAATTTCTCCCTGCCTGCCTGCAGGCTTTCCTCGAGTGCGGCTCCTTTTCGGTAGGAGGGGATACCGAAGACGTGCATCTCCATGGTCACTGGGCGAGAATGATGAAGCGTCGCAGCTCTCTGGTGAAAAGATGCACCGCAGCATGGCACTCTGGATTCAGCGTCCTCACCCGACTAGAGGCTCTGCTGCTGTCTGAGGGGGAGTTGGTGGACCGTCTCCTCAGAGACCCTCTTTTGCCTCTGAGAGCTGTGGACTCATTTTTGAATTACAGTGGGGGTCGTCGTGGAGAGAGGGGGGGAGATTTAGTGAATGGCGGGGAAGATTTGGGTTCTTTATCGTTTCCTTCCATCCAACCCCCCACTTGTGCTGAAGTGGCCACCTCTTTAGGAGTGCGGTTTGTGTTGAGTGCCCTCCAGAGATTCGTTCTTTTTGATTCTTCTCCCCCAACTGAAAGGGAGAGCGAAGGGGGTGGGGCAAGGGAGACGGCAGGGGAAGCTGTTGAGGAGAGACGCAAACCAGGGTTGAACTCGACCTCCGCCTTCGATCTGACGGTCGAAGGGGAGGTCCTGGAACAGCACGTTGTCAGTAGTGCTACAGGACGTCTCCTGTCTCTGCTTCGAGATTCCGTTCTGTCAATGAGGCTGCTGCAGAGCAAACTGATCTCAGCAGAACCGAGAGAAGGAGAGGATTTTGTGAACCTCCCCTCCTTGAATGACTTTAGGAGAATGGGAAAGCTGGCAAAAAAGATCGCAGCGAAAGTGAAGATGTTGGAGGCCGAACTTCTCGTCCCCGGTTCTGTTTCGCCTGGACGGGCAGAGGAAGAGGACTTGCAGCTCCTCCAAAGGAGAGGAGGGAATGAGGGAGACAGAGAGAAGGAGAAGGAAGACTCTCTCCCCATCATGACTCCACGCATGCGCGCCTGGATGGAGAGAGGGCTACAGCACCTCTCCCTCATTCAGTGCATGTAATTGACTGACAGCTCTTCTACCCAGCTAGGCTATCTGATCTATCCATGTCTTATTAAATCACAAAGAACGTACAGAAAAGATTGGTCAGAAAATTCTGAAGAGGGCGGAAAGGTGTGGCTGGGAGGGAGTGTGTAATCGAAACTTTTTGCCTGCCTGCCTGCTTGTGTGGACACCGACCCTGTAGAACCGCTCGGGTCCCTCTCTCTCACTCACTCACTCACTCACTCTCTCTCTCTTCGTTCCTCTCGCTGGCCTAGGATTTGGCTGATACGTCACAGATCTCAAAGTACCACAGAGAGGAGGAAGGTACCGAAGAGTTTTTCTTTCCTGTGAGATGAGATGAAACAAAGGAGTCAATGGTGCGGAGGTCCGGTTGATCCCTTCTCCCTGTCCTACCCTCCTTTTCTCTAACCCCCTTGTTCCTCTATTTATTGATTTGTTTCACTCACGGGTGACTGACTAGAGTCGGTCGAAAACTTGGAAGGAAGGAAGGAAGGAATGCGAGGCCGGTAGTACGGTTCCTGACCTGACCTGCATGGGACCTTCTTTCCTTTCCTTTCCTTTCATTTGGTTCATTAATTAATTCTGCTTGCAGTTTTCTTTCAGTCCCTGAAAGTTGTTGTAGGCGTTAGAAGATTGGAGTACAACCAGAAAGCTTGTTGGGAGAGAATGGCGAATTCAAATTCTTTCATTCATTCATCTTGCTTGATTCGTAACATACATGCATGAAATTTTGTTTGCTCATCAGTGAGTGCATCGTACAGATGATGTGGAGGTCGGGGCCCCAGGGGGGCAGCGTTGGATTGTGGGGGGTTCGGAGGAGATGCTCCGACTACTTTGTGCCTGCTCGGTGCTTCCTCGCTCTTCCTCGTATTTCTTCATTCCATCCTTTGTACCAAGGACAGAAAAGACGTGCTCTTCTAACGGAGACAGAGTGAGCCAGGGCATGCATGTAGGTTCCTGTTGAGTCTGGGTACAAGCAGGCGGCATGCCATTGCCATTGATCGATGTGAGTCTCGAGAAGTCAATGCATTGGATTGAGCCGGAGGCCGGAAGCTGTCCGAGTGCTTTCTTCTATGCAGTAGCGTGAGGTAGTCGGATGATGTAAACAAAGGTGGTCTGCCGTGATGCTACCAGCTCTGTTTCCTTCTTTTGCCGATTGACCTTACTGTTTGAGCATGCAGCCGAGCCGGCAAGACGTAAAAAGATGTTATTCATTCAAGTGTCTTGTTACGCGCACGCTATGTCATACGTAGTCGCATGTATACTTCTAATTTAATGAATCAATGAATGAGTATTAATAAGTATGGGCCACTATATGGCTAAGCCATACCAAGTCAGGTCTTGCCGCCCCCACACAAAAACATATGGAAATCATAGGGAAATCTATAAGAAATTCATGAGAAATCTGTAGGATTAGGATTAAGATTTATGTTCTAGGTTTGTTCCATAGACTGCCGGGGGATATCTCCGCTAAGAGCACAATTGAACTCGATCATAATTTTTAAATCAAATAACCTCGTTTTTTATCGCATGTTGCTGAAAGATCTTAATAGCTCCCGGGTCTTGGCTGAGGCGGGTCCTCATACTAAGCTGTTAGGATCCTCTAGTCATCTTTCGGCAATAAGCAAAAAAAAATAACGTTACTCCGACAATTACCGACGATTTAAAAATTGTGATAAAGCTAAATCCTTGCCGCATTGCGCTTTAATGTCATACAGTTATATGCAGCTTTAATGGTTTATCAGAAAAAACCTATACCAAAGCGTGAATCCTGATCTAACGGATCCTTAAAGTAAAGATTAATTGTATAGAAAAGACGTAAAAAGATGTTAAAAGCTTGAATGCATTAGAATGCATGGTCTTGGTTGTCTCTTAACTCTTTAGTTTTCTTTTTTTTGTCTCTTAAATTTGTTTTTTCATCTGTTTTTCTCTCTTAACAAAGGGTAGCCTTTGCTAAGGGAGAAAGATATTATCAAGGTTTCGCGCTACCTTTGATCTCCCCCTTTGGTTTTTCTATCGTGCCATTGAAGCCACAAGTGATAAGCTGCGCATTGAAAGTGATCAATAAGCTTGCTCCTAGAATTGACTAACAGGAAAAAGCGGAGCCTTCGGACAAACTACCGCCCCTCATATGTGGGGACGCGGCATGCATAACAAAACCCTCGATCATCACGTTCTGCATGCATGCATGGAATCCGACTTCCATTTTGACTGCATACTGGCCCGACACAGGACCAGGGAGACACTAAAAGATTTTGACTGCATGCGAGTCGCGCGGAGTCAAGCTTTGACTGACCTATACACGTGCATATATGCATGAGTGCCTCGGCTTGAAGACCTAACTCGAGATTTTTAGATTTCTAAAGTTAATATTTAACAGGGGTGAGTGTCTAAAATTATATTAAAATTTAAAAGCATCTTTAAGTAGAATTTTTAAAGTTGAAGACTAAAGGGGTGATTTAAAAAGTGATAGTCCGAGCTAAAATCGGTTTTAACTGTCGACGTCAATCTCAAAGTCTTCGTTTTTCCTTCTGTCA
>JAHBMJ010002578.1:0-17869 GCA_018398765.1 Chromera velia | reverse complement strand
CACACACACACATTCACACACACACATTCACACACACACATTCACACACACACACACACACACACACACACACAGACACACACACACACGAGCACGTCCTCTCTCCCCCTTTCTCACTCGCATTTTCTCTCTCTCACCCTCTCTCCCATACACATCCATACACACATGCACATACAAACCCAAGCACATTCTCTGTCCGTCCCTTTGACTCTCTTTCTTCATGTTTTCCGCTCTCTCTCTGTCCCTCTCTCTCTCTCTCGCGCGCGCATACACACACACACACACACACACAGACACGCACACACAGAGACCCGAGCACGACGTTGACGAAAGCAGTCTGAAAAGCTCGCTGGCAAATTCTTTCAGAAGTCAAGTTGAACAAAATTCTTTTCGATTTCATTAATTTCGGATTAATCAACCATGCTGAAATCGGTCCAGTGCTGTTAGTCTCCAAATCACTCAATTGCTGGCTGACCGCATTGGCTGAAGATCCAGTGGCACGACGTGACCGCAAGACCATGTGAGATGAAGAGGTGCCCGCGGAGGGCTTTGCCGAGGTCCCCTGACATGCAATTATTGAGAGAGAACACAAACGGGGAAGTAGGGGATGCATGTTCGAAAAGACGCAAGGAGATCACCATTGAGAGAGATTTTGCATGTCCGTACGAAAAGACTGCGGAAAGACCAGGGGGCGCGAGGAACTCTTTGAGAAACGGAGGCCTTAGGAGCCGATTGAAAATTGAGAAGAATCAGCAGAAACGAGGTTTCGAGGCCCTTGAAAGTTGGTTCGAAGGGGGCAGCAAAGAATAGCAGTGGTGCTGACAGTGGTGAGAGAAAGAACAGAAAAGAAAGAAGAAGCAAAAGAAATGAACAAGAGAAAGAGAGAAATTGCACAGCGAGAAAGAAGAGAGAGAGAGAGAGACTCAAAACAGGAAATGTGACGCCGCCTCAGTCTGCCGTACGCATGCAAATAGTGATCCCAAAAATTTTATAAGACTCCTGCCGCCTGTCTCGTCCACATCGAACTAAGTTTGCGTGCCTTCTGCCTGGAGAGTGTCAAAGTCGATCTGCAGAACCTCTTGCGTGTTTCTTGCATACGACTATCTGGTTGTCTCAGCACGTTTTCATGTACATTTTTTGACGGAAAGTGCAAATATCTGACCTCAGGCTGTTGGAATGGGTGTGGCCGCCTTCTCTTTGGCGCACGTTTGTCAAGTTGACTTCGCTGAGGCACTGCCAGTCGATATCGAATTTCTCGAGCAAGTTGCCCTCCGAGTCCTGTCCGTCTCCTACCTTCAGAGACGGCAGAAGATCGAAAACGCCCTTGCGGTAGGTCTCCGTACGTCTGGTTTTCCTCAAGGGGACAGCGTTCAAGAGAGAGCAAATCCAGCTTCTTCAGAGCGGTCTGCATGCACAGACACACAGGCGCACACACATTCCATCGTTTTCGTCCCTCCCTTTCTCCACACAGAGACTACCCTGTATTCCTTTTCTTCCTCCTGTATTGATTGTCAGACAGACAGACATACGGGCAGCAGGAGGCAAAGAGGAAGACATCCCGAAAGGGAAGGGAGGGAAAGGAGAAAACGAAAAGGAGAGAAGGGAAAGGGAGGAATGGAGAGGCAGAAATGAAGAAAGGGAAGGGAAGGGAAGGAAGGAGGGAAGGAAGGAAGGAAGGAAGGAAGGAAGGAAGAAAGGAAGAAAGGAAGAAAGGAAGAAAGGAAGAAAGGAAGAAAGGAAGAAAGGAATGAATGAATGAATGGATGGATGAATGAATGAATGAATGAAGGAGGGAAGAGGGGAAGGAAGGAAGTAAGGAAGAGAGGGAGAAAGGAAGCAAAGAAGCAAGGAAGGAAGGAAGGAAGAAAGGAAGGGAGACTGGGAGACGGGATGCGGAGACGGGTGAAGGAATCAGAGAGGCGCCAGCAAGCAAGACCAAGAACGAAGACAAGCAAGTCAAGGAATTACTCGACGTCGATGCCACGGCACAGGGGCCCACAAAAGAGGATGCTGCATGGGTCCTTGAGGGGAAGGCGAGGGAAAGAGACAAAGGAAAGAAAAATCCTGCAATGCATGCCGTCTCCGTTCGGGTGACTGACCAAGGGCTCGAGGTCCTCAATCTTTTTGATGGGGTTTCCTCCAAGGTCGAGGGTAGTCAGATTCGGGACATTGGTAATGTCATCCAGAACTCCCTCCCTGATGAAGAGAGGAGGAGCTGTTTGGTGCTGTTCGACTTGGGAAAGTTAACCAAGGATTTAATCTTACAACGCATCATGCTCAGACTCAAAAGGCTGTCGAAGGACGTGAGCAAGTCAGTTTCTTCTGGATGAAACCCGTTCAGCTTCTTGCCGTCCATGATGATCCGAAGTTCCGCCCAGCTCCAGACTTTGCTCAAAGTCTTCGTACTCCACCTTTTGTTCATTGAGCAGTTTCGAAAACAGCTTCTTGTCTGCCATTTTTCCTGATGATCTTTTGTTCGTGGTGAGGAAAAACGAAGTGAGAACAGACTGATACACCACAACACACACTGGAGTGCATGCATAGAGACATGCACAGACAGACTGAAGGATCACCCATTGTATTAGCCGGGGAAGGAATCGGTGCCACTGAATTAAGAGGGATGGACGTGACAGGTAGAGAAAGTGGAATATATATTTTCAGTGCCATGTGATTGGTTGTGATCGGTTGTGATCAGTGAAAAGTTGTGATCAGTTGTGATCGGTTGATATCAGTTGTGATCAGGGGACACAGCTGATAAATTCCCGTAAAAGAAATCACGTACATTAGTTGTCGCAGACACAGTGCGAGCCGGATATATACGAGAGTTTTTTGTGCCCCCTATGATGCCCTATCGCAGCATGTTCGCACGGAGCTCTCCATAGCTCTCCACCCGGGGGGCACTTACTCCCTCAAAACTTGGCGCAGCGGCCCCTGCATGCCTGGGTTCCACACTGAGCTACACTGAGCACATGCATGGCCCTATAAAGGGCGGAGCTGTAATTCATTCATGCCCTCCAGGGCCTTTGGAGGTGCAAGCGCAGCGAGTGGTAGCGAGCGGCTTTGTAGCTGTCAGCTACAGAAGGCTTCTGCCACACGCAGGAGTTAGCAGGAATATGTAACCATTTTTTTTTCCGTTTTTGAATGAGAAAATGTACACAATCACTTTATAAAGCATATCTATATAGTACTATATAGCTATCAAAACGGCGGTAAGTGGCGGTATGTTGTATGCATACATAGGGCCTCCCTAACGAGTATATAAAAACGGAGAAAAGTATAGAAAAGCCTGTGGGTATGTGGGATACTACACAACACGTGTCGTATCCCTCTCTCACGACTTACAAACTAGCTTACATGCATGTATTATTCTGGATTATATCATTTTTCTAGTCATTTTTTCTTTTTTAAATAAATTTTTGATACATTTATTAAGTTTTAAATTTTTGTTTCTCATTATGTTCGATCTATTAGTTACTGGATTAACTGAGCTAGCTTAGTAACTAAGGTTAGCTAATCGATCAATCAATTACAGAACTGAACTAACAACTGAATCAATGTATCGATCATCCAGTGTACCATAATAATGCGGACGGAGTGGTGACCCGCATGCAGAAGATTTTTTTATGTTGATCTAGCTCTCGCGTGCATTCTTCCCCGTGTTTCCTTCCTGCAGACCCACCTACACATGCACGGACACGCCCTGCATGCTTGTCACCTGTCCCAGTTCAAAAAAGTCCCCCACCAAAATGACTTTCCTCCACCAGCCGATCCTTGCTTAAGTTCATCTCACCATTCAACCCTGCCCCCCCACTCTACACCATTTTCTCTCTCTGGGTCTCGTTCGCTATCGGTCTGCTGCTGGTGATCTCTCAGTCTGGCTCTCTCTTTGCGTCTCCAGCATACAAATTTTCCAAATGGGCCTGGGGGCAGGCAGGCCTTAATTCCAAAAAAGCGGACTGAGATGAACTGAATGTTCAAGTACAACTTTGTCCTTTCCTTCTTTCTTTCCTTCCTTCCTTCCTTCCTTCTTTGTTTTTGTCTGTCTGTCTGTCTGTCTGTCTGTCTGTCTGTCTCTCCCTCTCTCTCTCGCTCTTCTTTCTTTCTTTCTTTCTTTTTTTCTTTTTTTTCTTTCTTTCTTTCTTTCTTTTTTTTTTTCTTTCTTTCTTTCTTTCTTTCTTTCTTTCTTTCTTTCTTTCTTCCTTTCTTTTCTTTTCTTTTCTTTTCTTTTCTTTCTTTCTTTCTTTCTTTCTCTCTCTCTCTCTCTCTCTCTCTCTCTCGCTCTCTCTCTCTGTCTCTTTCTTCCCTTCTTGCCCCTTCTTTCTTTTTTTCTCTTTCTGTTTATCTTCGTCGAGTGCCTGTACAGGATGGTCCCGCTGTTCGCAAAAAGAAGACATTAATTCAACAAAAGCATCCAGCGACTTCATTCTTCCTTCCAATGGATTCATTCCATTTTTTTGGCAGGCAGGTAGCTTGTCGTGTTCTTCCCCCGAATTCTGTTTGTATCAACTTGTTTCCTCATCCAACCTCCAACCTTTCTGCCATCCTTCCGCCCCGCCTTCTTTCTCCCTCCTTTCCACCCCTCACTCGGCACCCCCCCCCACGGAGCTAGCTGGTCGTCATCGCATCGCCAGGGCAATTTTGAGGGCGTCGAAGAGGAAAAATTGTCCGCCTGCGTGCCGGATAGGTAACCCGTGGATGGATTTAGTGAGACGAGATGGTGCAAGAGAATATGCAAAGTAGAATCAAAAAACAAAAACAGAAAGAGAGAAGGGCAGCATCGATCGACCTCACGCACAATGCAGAATTAAAGAAAAGAGTTGATGCTGCATGCAATCAATCAGGACTTGGTGCGTGCGTGCCTGCGCAAAAGGAGGAAACCAGATAGATGGATGGCTCTAGCTGTAGTAAAGGAAGAAGGACAATGAAAGCATGAAAAACACAATTTTTCCACCATAAGAGGTCAGTGCATGATCGCGACGTAAAGAGAAAGCCAAAAGGTTTCTGAAGAATGACGAAAAAACAGACAAAGAGAGAGAAAAGGACTTTCCGAAAGAAATGCAATGAGCGATCCTTCGATAGAGGATTGTGTGTGTGTGTGAAAATGTGTGTGTGTGCGAGGGCGTGTGTGTGTGTGTGTGTGTGTGTTGTGTGTGTGTGCGTGCGTGCGTGCGTGTGTGTGTGTGTGTGTGTGTGTGCGTGTCGGTGTGTTCGACGCCAGATTCGAACGAACGCGAGAGAGACTGACCAGAGATCACTGCCACCATGCCGAGGCGCTCTTGCAGGCCTGCAGGCAGACAGCAAGAAAGCGACCTAGTCATGAAAAGAAGTCGAAGAGAAGACCCGCAGAATTCCTCAGGTCCAGAGCGACACAGAAGGAGACTCGCCAGAAGAGTTAGGGATAAAAATGGAAGCTTTGAAAGAACGGAAGATGCGAGACATAAATGCATACAGACTCACGCACACGCGTACATACTCATATGCAAACACACAAACACACAAATGTACGCATTGACATTCACGCCTAGTCTACCTGCACCCGACATTGATGTAGTAGCCTGTCTGTAGTCTCTCTTTTGTCTATCTGGAGTCTTTCTGTGTATGTGCAGTCGTATTTGTACTTCGTCTGGAGTCCATGACTTCGTTCCGAGAGCTGCGAAAGAAAATAGGACGGGCCGAGGAAGATAGAAAGCGCAATGCTGGTTTGACACTGCAAATCTTGAGACAGCATCAAAACAAAGTGTCCTTATTTCTGCTTTAGGGCCTGGGACAAAACCCAATCAATCATTCCCGGAGAAGATCATGCAGCGTCCTGTTGCAGCCAGCCCGTCAGCTAGACAGCAGGGCAGTCAGAAGGTAAGCAGAAGTACAGTGAAGTGGAAAGGGAAGCAGTAAGAAGTGGTGCAAAAGAGGTCCCCCCCCCCGACCGATGAAGAATCCTTTGGGTCCCGCCTCCTCGAAGATCACTTGGGCCGTCTTCTTCTCTCTCCTTTCTTCAAAAGTCCTTGAGAGGTCCCGGGAGAGGAAGACATCGGCTGGCTGGGATACGCAGGCTGTCAGGAGGGAGCAGAGAAACCGAACATAAAAAAAAGGGGGGGAGACTCGTTGAACAATCAATCCCAAAAGAAAAGAAAGAAGCATCCCGCCGAATGGTCAGCGGGGAACAACACCAGAGTGAAATACAACAGACAGACTGACAGACAGACCCAAAGACGGACAGACTATATGCTTTCTTTCCCTCCTTTTCTTCATGCAGCCACAGACAGGCAGACAGACAGACCGACCTGCCAGGGCGCCTCCGAGGACTCCGCTGAGGACGGAGACGGCCAAATTGGGGGGCACCAGAAAGTCGAACTGCTGATAGAAGGCTTGTTGCAAAGTGTCCTGCACGGAATGTGTTTGCACATGGAAGAGAAATGAACACACTTCGCCCTGGAAGCAAATGAAAAAGAAGAAGAGGCGTTTTTGCAAGTTGTCCTGGAAGGAAGTAAAGGAAGGAAGGAATGCAGGTTGACGGCTTGGCAGACAGGAACGTGACAGACGAGGGAACGAAAAAAAAAAACCTGACAACAGGTGAAGAGAACTTTTATGAGACACCCCCAAATGAAAGCGCAAAGAAAAAAAGGGTCCATAGCCCCAACTTAGGCCTCGATCGCCCTTTCCCTCTGGCGGAGTACATGCAGGCCTGCTCAGAGACACAGACAGAGCTGCTCTTTCAGTTTTCCTTCCGCACTCCATCACTTCTCTCAGGAGCTTTCCAACCCTCTCCTTCAATGGAGCTAGGGGACGTCAAAGAAAGATACAGAGAGGAAGGAAGGAAGGAAGCAAGGAAGGCAAGAAGGAAGGAGAAGCAATTAAGGACGATTGGAGAAATAAAGCGCACTAGCTCTTCTGCCCCCCCCCCGCCTGGCCGACCTGCCCTGCAAATTTCGCCATCGTGTAGGGCACCTGCACACGCGTGAAGCACAGAAATGCTCTCAAATGTCAATGTCAATTCACCATGTGTCAACTGTCCAGTGCTATTCTTTGAACGTATGTGCGAGTATTGGTATCTGAGCGCCTCCACATATCAGAGATGAAAATGGGCATCGGGGCGGGAAGGAAGCCTTGAAGATGAAAAATGGGCACAAAGAAAGATGAAAGGAAAAGGAGTCGGAGAAGAGGGATACACGAAAGAAGTGGAATGAGATACGCAGAGGAATCGCACACATGCTGAAAGTACTGCCACAGGGCAGAGAATCGGGGGTACAGAAACAGTGCATCCGCATGATGATAACATGGAATGCCGCATCTCTAACTTAGCATGCTTGTTGTGTCCTTCTCGGCAGGAAAGGAAAAGAAAGGGAAAAGTCTATTTCTACAAAAGCCCTAACCTGTCTCAGCACCAGTGTGCCCAACCCGCCCCAAAGCCCGGCAACGCCCGCCTGAAATTGAAGGAAAAGAGACAGACAGAGAAACATATTCTCGAGACAGACACCAACGAATTCAGGAAGTGATTCCCAGGATGAGAAGACAGAGGAAGACGAGAGGGCAATCAAAAACGATGTGCAATACTGGCACAAAACCGTCAGCTAGGGCAAATCAAAATGCTAGAGAATATTGAAGTTGACGAGTGAGGCTCCCAGGGCAGCTCTGTGTGTGTGTGGTTTGTAACAGACCAAACCGCCTGCATTTTTCTTCCAACAGCCAGCCATCTTATGGCACAGTTTGTGCTGATGTTGAACGGTTGTAGAGACTTTTCTTGTATATGCCATTCAGAATAGGAATGGAAAAAAGACAAGGAGCAAAAAGCCATCAAGGTACGTGTCCTTTTCTTCTGGGGGGGAATGGCGATGACAAGTGGGCGGAAACGATAAAATTACGACGTGCAGCGAAAGACACACACATACATACACACACACACACACACACACACACGAATGCACACTAGGCACGTTGAGGGTGACCAGAACAGACGGACTTCGTCTGTGATGCCGAGACAATTCATGTTCCAACACACAAACAGGTACACATGTATGTATCAACGGGAGCCTACTTCATTGACAATGCTGAGGAATGCCTCCGGCAGGCTCGTTGTTCTACTTTGCCTCCCTGATCGTTTGGCACCTTTTCTCTCCTCGTTCTCTCCTTCCTTTCCTTTGCCCCCCATAATGCCTTCTGCTTCAGCCTCTGACACCATTCGAATTCTCGCCGCCTCAAACGGACACAACAAAACATCTGCACACAACTGCACGAACCCAGACACGCAGAAAAGTGAAGCCACCCCCAAACTGAAGGAAACGCATAGAAAGGGAGATTGGGCAACTCGGGAGAAAAGCAACGCGCTGTATGGCAGACAGAAGGGCTCACTCTGCGACCTATAACCAATCTTCTTCTTAGTCACTCTGCCGCATCCACACGCACCCCCCCTCTTCCACCCTCTCATCGCCCTCTCCTCCATAAGCTTATAAAGCACGAGTCCCATCCCGTACAGTCGAACGGCACAAAAGCCAAAGAGACAAGACGACACAACGTATGCAGATCCCCCCCTCCCTTTTGCCACCCATGCAGGCCCATGCAAACTCCAAATATGAAAAGAGACATACATGCACGAGAGGGCGTACCTCCGCACAGGCGGACGCAACAAGAACAACAAGCAGACGGTGCTGAGAGGCCCACTCAACGCCCCACCAACCTGCACATCCCCACTTGTACACATCCACAACCAAAACCACACACACACACACACACACACACACGCACACATACCCACGTACATGCACAGACGAACAGACACAGACACACAGACACACACACACACACAGAGAGAGAGAGAGAGAGAGACATAGACACACGTGCATAGAGAGAAGGAGTGATGGGTCTGAAAGAAAAACCAAAGAAGGGGGCGTCAAATCAAACGCAGCTGCGTTCTTCCTTCCGTGTTCCATTTTCCCTTCTTATACGGTGTAAGTCAGCTGGCTTGCCAGCGCGTGAGTAGGGAAACACGGAGTGTCTGTCTCCCCACACTATTGCTTTTCCTCTTGCCTTCCTGCCTCCCTCCGGGTCTTCTGCCTATTCCGGCTGCATTAGCTGGGTTTCCTGCTTGATTATTATTATAAAAAAACTGACTGACTATACAGGAGTCTCTTCAGTGCCTCCACGCCTCCAAATTTGCAGGAACCCTGGAGAGAGTACCCCACGATGGTCGGAACCAGACCTGCACACAGAAAAAAAGAACACACACGCACACACACGCACACACACGCGCGCGCGCGCGCACACACACACACACACACACACACACACACACACACACACACAGGGGGGAGGGAGCGGCGAGTGAGCGAGCGAGAGAGTCAGGAATCCTCATACGGAGCAGAAGGGGTCACAGACAGACAGACAGACAGACAGACAGACAGACAAAAGAACGAGACACACTCTCCGCACCCCGTCGTGTCTCTTTCTTCTCCTTTAGCGTTCAGCAATCAAATCACAGATACGCAGAGAGATGAGCAGAAAGCTAGACAGACAGGCGGAGGGAGTGACAGGAAGATAGGAGAACAGAGGCATGCATGGGTTGTTGACGCGACCCTCTCACCTCTGTGTGAGAGAGGGAGTGGAGGAGAAAAACCACGAACAGAAGAGGAGAGCAGAACAGAGAAGAGGAGGGGGGAGAAGAGGAGAACAGACCTGTAAGAAGAACAGAAGGTCCGTTTTCTGCCACCAATTTGGACGCAGTCTCCTTCCATCCCCTGCACATATCACATACACACACACACACACACACACATACACATACATACACACTCACACACTTACGCACTCTCGACGACAGACTATAGGTTCTTTCTTCTTCTTCTTCCTTTCCTCACAGACAGACTATGTGTTTCTTCTTTTCCCTCCTTTTCTTCATCTACACAACAGACAAAAAGAAAGAAAAAACAGACAGACAGACAGACATACACACACACACACACGCACACACACACACACACACACACACACAGACACAAACATAAGACTCAACTCATTGTCAGCAGCATGACGTGTTCGTTGATTTTTTTGTTAGTTTCATGATTCCGTTTAGTACACTTTGATTCTCCTTCCTGATGGAAGCTTACCTGGAGATAGACAGACAGAGAAAACGACAGACAGACAGAGCTTACCCACCCGCTGAACCTCTCTGGTTCTGCCTGGCGTCTGGTCTTGACAACATCTAGAGGGACGATGGCTCCGTGGGTGACGCCGCAGCAGACCCCACCAGCGAACCCGAACTTGAGGAGCTCACCCGCGTTCAGGGGACTTCCTATTGGGTTCGCATCTGCGCGCGCGCGCACACACACACACACACGCACACACACACACACACACGCACACACACGCACACACACACACACACACACACACACACACACAGAGAGAGAGAGAGGGAAGATGGCTGTTTTTTTTGCTTTCAGACCGCTTCAGACAATGACAGGAATGGGCTCACTCTGAATGCTTGAGGCAGGAAGAAGACACACATTTATCTGGATGCAGGCTTCAGGCAGTTTGAAGAGATGCTCCTGGCTGTTTGAAGATAAACTGTACATACTCGCAGCAGACATGGAACTCGACACTGAACGAAGCATCTTGTCACGCGGAGAGAGAGAGAAAGCAAGAGAAAGAGAGGCGCCAAGCGGTAGAAAGATGCTTACAAAAAGAATCGCACGGGTCTACCGCTGGCTGATGATCATTGTTTCTTTCTGCCCCTTCCTCTCTTCCTTGCATGCACAAGGTCTGCCCCTCCCTTGGACAAGGTGCATGCTCATTGCTCAGCTGCCCCTCTCGCGGTTTTTTCTTTCCTCGTTTCCTTGCAGCGTGAATGGCGGATGCAGATATCGACAAATGGAGGCAGAAACGAATTACCAGGAAGGGAGAGACAGGTGTATGTAAAATGTTTCTTTGACTTTCCTCACCCCTTTTTCTTCTCTTCTCATTCGAACCTCAAATATGGAATGCACTCCCACACTGACCAGATAAGAAACCCAGGGCAAACGCATCACGGGACCCTGCCCCTAGCAAGAGCGCGACCAGCGCAAAGCAGAGAAAGATCTTGCGAGTGGTCCCAAAAAGCGAATTAGAGGAAAGAATTTCATTCCTCCCTTGCTCTGCATCTGCTGTCTCCGTCCGGAAATCCCCCGCACATACGTGCCGTCTTCGCTCCTTCATATTTTCCCGAAAGACGTCAGAAGCGCGAGGGCTGTTGCACAAAAGATTCCGGGATCTCCGTCTCCTGAAGCCAGACGGCTCACCAACAGGCCGCAAGGGTGTTAAGAAAGCACAGGGCGATCGCACCGGAGGGGGAGACGGCACATCGTAGACGGACACTGTCCGCACGCAATGAAACATGACAAGTGACAAAAAGGCACAAAAAAACGTTGCACAGCACAAGCAGGGAAGTCCCCGCACTTTGACACGTTCAATCCACCACATGTATGCGAAACTCTAGGCGCTCCACGAGATACTCATGGTTCAACGTGCTGAACAATCAGTAGTACAACCAGACCAAGAGACGGGAGCATGTCATGTATCTTTACACTGCTGCTGCTGCCAATACACAGGTCAGTTGGCCTGGTTTCATCAAGGTGGGTGGTGTTCTGTTGAACAAAGAAGAACGTTGGACTGCGCCAGGCTCTGCCGCGTTACAACATGCTGGTGTAGTGAGCAAGACGGGATGCAGGTCCCCGATGGTCCTTCAAATTGATGTCCTTTGCAATTCCTCTGCAGATAGCTGGCAGATGCTGGCGGCTGTCGGACGATGTCGAGAACTGAAAGGTTGACATGAGGGACTTTGGAACAAAACCGTCTATTAATAAGCATTAATAGAAGAGCTAAGGAGAGAGGACCGTCATGATGGGTCATCCGGAAGTCATCGTCTCCATTCCGACGTCTCCATGACGTCTCCGATCGATCGATGTTTCTCGGACGACGGCGGCCTTCTCGGCGCCCTTGGCGCGGGTGCCCGTTGACGCGCGATGATCACCGAGCATGCATGTCCGTCCGCGTCATCGTCCGTCGACAACATGTCGACAACATGTCGACAACGACACTGACTGACAGCGAAACTTTGAACCTCTCAGTGTCGTAAAGTCAGACTGGTCTTCCCATTTAACCCAAAGGTTTCCGAACGTGCCTCAGACTTCCCTCGCTGACATCTTGAACTTTTGTCTTCAGTCCGCGCCTTGTCCTCACCCGGCTTTGTCGGATTCTTCGTTTGGCTGACCTGGGCTCAAAGCAACCGGAGCGGTCGATCTCATTTGTCCTTTGAAGTTTGTGGCAGGTGGCCGTTGTCGGCATATCTCCACGGAAACATCTCAGGAGAAGGCATTTGTGCCCTCTGTGAGAGCACATTGTTTGGCGTTGTATAACTTCTTCGTAACTTTGTAGACAAAGCGTCCAAACAGTCTCGACACAATGGCGCAGTGTAGCGGGAAATGCATTGTGAATGGGATTTATTGGTTCATCATGCTCCTTCTGTCTTTCTGGCTGTATGGCTTTGTGTGTTTTGTCTACCTGTGGTCCTCCATTCTGGCGGCCTGCATCGGGGCATGCGCAGACATCACCAACACCTGCGAGAGATGGCTCAAGATCCCCGGCACTTGCTCAAAGAATATGGTAGACGGGGCAGAGATCAGCTGTAACTGCGTGTAGAACAGGGGAGGGGGGTAATTTGGTCCCCTGCGCTGTTTGTTCTTGGATGGGGTGGCATAGGAGCACACTGCAGGTATACGAGACGGGTGATACCTCCCCCCCCAGTCTCCAGGCGGTTTGAAGATCACGGTGTGTGTCTCTGTATACGTGAGGGGGATTCTCACTTTGCATGCTCAATCAACCTCTCTGAAACTGTTGGAGAGGGAGGAGCTGTCTGTTTGTCTCTCGAGCATCGAATGTCTGAATGAGAATTTTCGATCGAACTCCTTCGATGGAGAAACGAAGGAAGGAAGGAAGGAAGGAAGGAAGGAAGGAAGAAATGAAAGGAGGGAAAGCTCCCCCAGTTGGGGTGGCAGAGCGGTTGAATGGGTGGAGGGCAATCGATAGAGTGACGAATACCGTGTCGGACGTGCATTTCGGTCCTGGGCACGTACGCAATGCCGGGTGCCGAGGGAGGTTGGAGTGCATGCAGGACGTGTACTGACGGAGGGCCAGGCAGGCAGGCAGGAAGGCTCGGTGTAGGATTGGCAATGGCCGCTGTTGTTGCTGTTGGAGTGTATCGCGGCGAGTAGAGAAACTGCACACACACACACACACACACATACACACACACACACACATGCATTGAGAGAGGGAGAGAGCGCTGGAAGGAAGCGCGTTCACGGAGACGGTGGAAAACGACAGTGGGGAGAGAGAGGGAGAGAGTTTCCCTGTGTTCCTTTCCTTTGCAAGCAAGGAGGAGAGGGCGAAAGGGCGGAAGGAAATTCGCAACAACAATGTACAGCCATCAATTTGATCATGCATCATGTCTTCGTTCTTATTTATGGTCAAAGTGTGATTCGTAGTCTCTCATTTTTCTCTTTCTTTCGGTCTGTCCGTCTGCCTCTCTGTCTCAGAAGAAGACACATACAGTCTGTCTCCGTCTTCTTCTCCCTCTCTCTCCTGCCCCCTTCTCCCTCTTCCTCTCCCTCTCCCTCTCCCTCTCCCTCTCTCTCTCTCTCTCTCTGTGTGTGTGTGTGTGTGTGTGTGTGTGTGTATGTGTGTACGTGCATGTCTGTCTATGTCTGATTTGCCGTGATATTCTGTAGCTTCTTTTTTTCTTTCTTTTTTTTTTTCTTTCTTTCTTTCTTTCTTTCTTTGTTTCTTTGTTTCTTTCGTTCGTTCGTTCTTTCTTTCTTTCTTTCTTTTTTTCTTTCTTTCTTTCTTTCTTTCTTTCTTTCGTTCTTTCGTTCTTTCGTCCTTTCGTTCTTTCGTTCTTTGTTTCTTTCTTTCTTTCTTTCTTTCTTTCTTTTAATTCTTTCTTTCTTTTCTTTCGTTCGTTCTTTCGTTCTTTCTTTCTTTTCTTTCTTTCTTTCTTTCTTTCTTTCGTTCGTTCTTTCGTTCTTGTTTGTTCTGTACATGAAAAGACTGAAGGGAGGGAAAGGTATGCTTTGCGTTCGTCTCTGTGTCTGTTTGTGTCTGTTGTGTGTCTGTGTGCCTGTACGGGCTTCCATGCCCATGTTGTCTGAGTAGTTGTGTTGTTCTTTTGTCTTTGCTTCCTTTTCTTTTGTCTGTTGTGTGAATGAAGACAGGGAGGAAAAAGAAGTCGTATAGTATGTCTGTATGTGCTTCTCGGTCTGTGTCTATCTTTCTGACTCTTTCTCTCTCTTTGAATACCTCTCTCTCTCTCTGTCTCTGTGTGTGTGTGTGTGTGTGTCCCTGCCACCGGAGTCTCTCCGGCCCGACCTATTTGAGTTTTCTCCCTGTCTGTCTGTCTCGATGGAACTTCTACTTCCAGCCGCTTTTCTGTCGCTTGATCTCTTTCCATGTTCCCATGCCTGTCTACTTGACGTCCTCTCTTGCCTAGCTTGTCTTCGTCGGCCCTACCTGCATCTTCCTCTAACTGTCTCCACCCCTGTCTGCAGTGACTGACTCTGCACCTGTCGGTTTCTTTTGCGTGCACCTCTAGGTGCACTTATCCTTCTTCATATTTTTCTTTCTTCCGCTTGTCGCTGTCTCTCCATATTTATGCCGGCTGATGTCTCGATCTGCATGAACCTCTCGTGCTAGCTGACTTTGTGTTTCTCTGTCAGTAAGATCTGCGTCTGTACGTCTCTCAGTCTGTGTCTTTCTGTCTTCGTCGTACACACTACCACCGCTGTTTGTCTGTGTTTACCCGTACCCTAGGCCCGTCCCTATGGCTGAGAGTCTCTATAAGTTGTGCCAGTGCTATAGATTACTGGTTGTGTACCACCGACGTGATTCGTTGTGGCATATAGCCCCGTATGCTACCCAACTTTGATTAGGATTGGGATTAGGAATGTAGGATTAATGTTCCGGCCCGGGTTTCCCCGCGTGTGATACACTGTCAGATACAGTTTATCTTTTTCCTAGTATTTTTACTGTAGTCTCAGTAGTCTGTAGAAAATTTGATTTGAAATTTATTACTAGATTGATTGATTGATTGTATGATTGATTAATTGATTTAATAATCGATTGATAGGTTCCGCGCTAGGCCTTCTTTATCTTTTTAACGGTTTTATTCATCACCCGACGGCCCGGGCCAGACGACTGCCCATCATCATTATCAGTCGAGTCATAACTTGCCGGAAGCTAGGCTCGAACTTAGAAAACATGCACATTCCCTAGCACATTTCTAAGACACTAGCTAAGACACTTCTTAGTAAAACAAGACTAAAGAAAACCCGCAAGATTCGTTTCAATATCACCGTCCGATATTGGATTAATGTTCCAGCTAGATTGTAATAATAAATATACATAAATCTAAGGTATAAATAGGCGTCTTGGCCGCGACTAACGTTCAGCAACAATTTAACCTAGTGTAGGCAATAACGTTCGACGTACCCTAGGGGTAATTAAAAAAAAAAAATGCTCATTTTCATTTTTTTGTTTTCATGTAAGAAATGTGTAGTTCCCTAGTGTTTTTGCATCCCCACCATGGTTGTGAAAACAAAACAAAAAAAAACAAAAAAAAAATTGGTCCGGAGAGCGTTTTTTGTTTGTTTGTTTTTTTGTTTGAAAATTACCCCTACGACGTACCTAGCGATGTACATAATACTATACATTGTTACAACTATATGATGCAAGTCACACAACGCCTATAACTGGCATAATTAAGGGTGACAAAGCAGTTCACTTCTTTTTTAGACAAAAGCAGTTCACTTATACTAGCTTTCATTTAACTTAAATTGTTTATGATTCAAATTATGAATTTACTGATGATGAATCATGATCTAGATTATGATGAGGTTAAATCCACTTGGTTGATTAAAGCTAGCAGCCATCGTAACCCAATAGCGAAGGGCAGTCTATGCATGCATCATCATGCATCATGATGGATGATCATGATTATACTTCTATTCAGTACTCTAGGCGCCGCACATAGAAAAAATAATAAAAATTAACTCAAAATGTTGATTTTTTAATTTTAAATTATTTATTTTTTTATGAAGCGATTGAAACTAAGACTGCCGGGTGTTGCATGGTGTTGTTTGGTGTTGCATAGTGTTCTTCGACGACTGTTGGGTGTTGTTTGGTGTTGCTTTAGGTGTTGTATCTAGTATAAAATTAAATTAATCGATATGTCGTGCTTTGTTTTTATATTGTACGCATGCGATTGTATGTAATTGTTCTACTGTTGTTTCATGTTGTTTTCTAGGTTGTTTTACGTATTGCATAGTATTGCATCATATGTTTAATACATAGAATGTTAGTATTGCATAGTGTTATTTTAGTGTTACAATTGTGTAGTGTTGTTTGGGGTGTTGCATAGTATTACATATACAGTGTTTTATAGTGTTGCATTAAGTGTCGCATTAACATTGATAAAAAAATAATTAAAAAAAAATAACTATAACGATTTCAATTTCTTTTTTTTTTAATTATTTTTTTTATGTGCAGCGCCTAGTCAGTACTAGTAAATTTATTAATTTATTTACTAATAATTTTTGATCTATATACTTATGTTGTTTTTGCCAATACGTCCTAGTTGGTGTATTCTTCAGTGTAGTTCAGTGAGTCTAGCTCTAGGTCTAGCTATATATTATTATACGTACAAGTGCTAATATCGCTGCTAAGAGTCCCAGTAAGAGTCAGTCGCGATAAATAACAGTTAAACATTATGACTTGCCTCACATGCATCGTTTCTTTTCATGCACAAAAGTTCCTTGGAGAATCGGACACGCCGGACACGCTCTCGACCACCACCTCCAAAGGAGACTTCTCAGGTTGAACCAAGTAACCGAGCAGCAACGTACCCCTTTCAATCATTCAGCATACATCCTGTACACAACTTCATGGCCTCTCTTATGAACCCACCGATTCATCGTCTTCCAGTCATGCATGAAAATATCTACGCATGTTCATGCAGGCAGGCGCCGGGAGCGAACACACAGGGGCAGCCTGTCAGTGGTATGCTCTCTTTTCAGTTACGGACACACGAGAAACAATGCGTTCGAACGGACGCGCGCTGTACACACAAGCTTCAGATGTCTGTACAAGAATGTGTCGGACAAACTTCAGAGCCGTTCAGACTCTGTGAACAAATTATCCTCGTGTCATCTCAAAGAGTGACAGAGGAAACAAAAAGGAACAAAAAACGGACAAAACCTATGACACCTCATTGCGACACACTTGTCACAAAGAGGCGTCACGAATCCATGCATCTGCGTTTCCATTCAACTCACACCATTCACGCACTTCAACATAAGTTTTTTTCGTTCATCCACTCATTCACTCGCGTGGGGAAACTTTAAGGCACGCGTTGGCACCTTATCACGCGGACACACAACAAAGCATCGGTCTATTCATGCACTCACGCAGTCACTATTTACCAGAGACCGAAGAAACCCTTCTTCTCCTCTCCGTCCTTCTCATCAGTGACGGTGGAGTTTTTCTCAGAGGCAGTGTAGTTCTTCTCGTAAGAAGGAAGCTCCTTCTCGTACTCGAAGGTCATCTTGGAGACCTCAAAGTCGGGAAGGGGGAGCTGCTTCTTGGTGCCGTTCTTGTCATGCTCGACATCGAAGAGTCCCTTCAAGTCTCCGATGGACTTGAACTCCTCCACATCGAGACCCTTGAGGGAAGACTCGAAACCCTTCAGACCGAAGTCCTTAAGATCAAGACCAGAGAAGTCAAAGAATCCCTTGGCCTCGGTCTTGTTCTTAGGCTCCTCGATCTCAATGTCGGTCTTGTTGGCGGAGGAGGC
>JAHBMJ010002576.1:0-15237 GCA_018398765.1 Chromera velia | reverse complement strand
CCCCCCCCCCCCCCCCCCCCCACACACACAAAGGGACACACTATACTGCACTCCAAAACAAACTTGACCATCCCAACACTTTTCATTTGTCTTCTTCCCTTCAACTGCCCCCCTGATCCACAGCTTCATCCCCCCCCTGCTTCTTCCTTTCTTGACCTTATGTCGAAATGTTTGCACTTTGCTCCCATGTCCACAATGATCCTTCCCGATGCCCCTCCCTTCCTCTCACTTCCTCGCAGCGTGGTCAAGGAAGTCCAAACAGGTGCAGGAGAAGACGAGAAACTCCTCAAGGACTTTCCATTCCTGGTCGGTTCGCCTGTCAGAAAGATTCGGTCGCACGTATGTATGTATGTACGTACATGTCTGCATTCCGATAGATCTTGCAAGTATCTGTTTCTTTCTCTCTGTTAGGAGTGAGCGGAACGGTCGAGCCTTCCGTTGACATTCCCCTGCTTTTCTTCCGTGCGCCTTCTTTCTCTTCACGTACCCTCTTCCTACCACGTCTCCCTTTCCTCCCCTTCCCTCTTCTTCCCTTCGCAGGCTCTCCGCGTCGAATCTGCCATCCAGGTGCGACTGCTTCCTGCGCTTGCTCCTCCTCAAGCTGCCCCTTCGTCTTCTTCGAAGCCCGAGAGGGAAGGGGGGAAGAGTCAAAAGGAGGAGAGGGAGCGGAGGGAAGCAGAGATGGAGAGGAGGAGGAGGGACGATGACGACGATGACATGGGAGGGCTCCTTGGGTCAGTCAGTAGTCTCCCTCTTCTTTTCTTTTCCTTTTTTTCTTTTCCTTTCTTGTCTTTTCTCTTGCCTTTCCCCGTGTGAATACGAATTGAAAACATGTGCGAAATCAGACGACGATCACGCCGGCAAGGTCCAATCAGTCTGCTTTTGTTTCGTTTTCGCAAGACAGATGCCGCACGATGATGAACGGTTTGTTTCTCTTCTCTGTCTCTCCCCCTCTCTCTGCAGACCCCGGCAACCCGGGCCCGGGCCTCTGGGCCCCTTTCCGGGAAGAGGGCCCTTCCCGGACCTCGACAGACCTTCCCCTGGGTCAGTTGGAAGGAAATGAATTTCTTTGCAGATTTGGGGAGAGGGTGGGGTAGAGAGAAACGTATGGTGGATTGGTGGGGAAAACTGTCAGGCGGCCGCATTTTCTTGTGAGACACAGAAGCATTCATGTGATGTGTCTCTTTGTTCTCACGCTGAGTGGGGTTCACACTCGGAGTTTCACTTCGCTTTCGCAGAGGAATTCTCTCATAATATTTTCATTCGCCCCTGCATGTGTTGTTCGGATAATATCCCCACTGCATGCAGTTTCTTCGGACCTGACGGCAACCTGATCGGCCCCAATCATCCGGGGTTCGGGATCCGTTTCCCTCCTGGAGGAAGGTCTGTCTGTCTGTTTGGTCAACGTCATATTGATTGTCTTCTTTCTAGCTCGGTCAACGTCTTTCCTTAATTGTTCGGCTTCCGCGTCCGATCTGACGATTCCTTCTCTCCTTTTTCTTTCATCGGCCTCCTCCTTCCTTCGTGCTTTCTGTTTTCTTCAGATGGTTGGTCTGTATCTGCTTTGCACTTGCATACCCTTGATGCACACTGTCCCTCCCGGGCTTCTTCTTGTTATTATCTTCTTCTGTTGGCGTGGCTCTGGGAGACAGGGAGTGCGTGTATGTGATGTGCTCTACCCCCCCAAATAGTCAGAGAGCGCGCGCTTCGTGAGCCGACCGTTCCTTTATGACACCTGCGCGTCAACTGTTGAATGATTGATTGACTAAATGAATGACACAGTGGAGGAGCATATGCGTGAGTGCAGGGGAGGGCCTCCCGGCATGGGACCCCGGTTTGATCCCTTTGGGCCCGTCCCTGGCAGGTGGGTGGGTGCGTGGTGTTAGTCAAGGGGAAGTGATACTGGGTGAGTGGGGACGCGCTCAGCGGGATCGATTCAATGTCGCGCTTCTCTGTCTCGTAGTTCTTTGGAAAGCAGCTGCGAGAGTATGAGTATGTGTGCTCGTCTTTGCGTGCTTCTGTGTGCGTGTGCATTTCGGTGTGTGTCTTCACGTGTGTGTACGATCAAATCTCCTCGTAGCGTGAAGGGATGGACAGCTTCTTTCTGTTGTGTGAATGAACGAACGCATGCAGCTTGGAGCCCGACAACGACCACATGAGGCCTCCGGGAACTTTCAGAGATGGACCCCCCGACGGAATGTTTGGCTGACTGGACTGAAGTGAGGGCAGACGGAGGCAGTAGCCTACGGGGGCGTAGACCAAGGGGAAGTTGGGGTGCGGGTGTGTGACAACAGGGGGGGAAGTGGAAGAGAGGGCAAGCTTGTCTGTGTAAGAACAGAGGTGGGGCGTGAAGGAGTGAGTGACCTTGATGAAGTGTAGCCGGGCACATGAATGGAAACATTTGACATGCTGAAAAAGCGATCAGATTCCGAGGAAAGAACTTCTTGGTTCGTGCACTTATCGGTGAAATTTGTGAGTGATCCATGCCTCAATGCGTGTGCGTATTTGACTTGTGTTGGGTGGGGCCAAAAAGTTTATGCCTGCAAAAGTGCTGTGCGTGAATGTGAGTGAGTTTCCATGCCGATTCGTTGGGGTGCTGGTAGTTGACTGCATGCGACTTCCGTGTGTACGAGGGTGGGCAGTAGAGAAACTTAAGGTGTACCCATTGGGGGGTTCGCAAATTCGATTTGCACGCATCGTGATGAGGGGGCAAGTTGTGAGATGATTGCCATACTGCAGGCTATTTTCCAGCTTCAAGGAGTGTTTTTTCCCCCTTGAGGCAAGAGAAATGAACCAAAAGACTTGTAGATTACACTAAGGATAACAGGAGGACAAGTTGTAAACAATAATGCGTGGTCGAAACTAAGCAATTCATGTGTGATAATCATGACGATATAAAGTTAAATCGATTGACTTGAATCTGAAATCCATAATATTTTTTAAATGTCTAAGTGGACTACTTTGGTCTAGACTTCGTTTTTATTTACTTCAAGTTCAAATTTGGCATTGCCGCATTGGGGTGGGAGACCAATCCTCCGGAGTCCGAACATGACTCTAGATATGACTTAAAATCTAGCTAGACATAAATCTTAAGTTCTTAATGATTTAATAGTCTGAGACTTAATCCCAGATTCCCAATCCTTTAATTAAATTTAATCGATCCTAGAATTGATCAACAAGTTTGTTTGTATGCGATGCAAGGCGGCGAAGTTGAAGGCGCGATGGTAAGTGCAAAAGTGAAGTTTATATGTGTCCTTGGAGGGCAGCTCTGATACGTCATACATATAAATTCACAGCCCTAAGAAGTGTCGGAAATCCGGTAGTGCCAGTGGACCGTGGGGGCGCCACGGGCAAAACCTAGAACAACAATCCTATGCTGTGCTAAGCTAGTCTTAGCTATAGATAACAAGTCTGATAAACTTGTGCGTTACCGCCGAACACTACTATGTTACGCTAGACACCTAGCTATTTATAGGCCGATGGCGATGGCGTATTCCGATCAATAATAATGATGATGATGATGATGTGACATTGATGTCTATTAAAGATGATGTATGAAAGTGACGTATAAATTTAACGTTAATGATGCGTTGTCTGTTTGTGACCCCAAGAGCTTTCTGAAGGGGGGGTCCCCGTTCAGATGACTGCTAGGATGACTGAAAATGCATAAAATCTTGAACGCCCCCACCGCCGACGGATCTAGACCTCTTAGAGCTCGAACGAACCCCCTCCCCCACTATAATTGGCACTATTCCACGGCGCTGACTTGCGTCACGCTCTAGGTCACGCTGAGGGCTATTCCAATGGGAGGGTTTGAGAAGGTTCGGGGGATGACTCTATGTCTACCACTGTTGTGGCTGCGGGCTGTGGAGGTTGTTCTTCCTCACGCGGGGCTGAAGGGGAGTCGTCAGAGACTTCGGCTGTATCCCGCAACCGCTCCTCCATGACATCAGAATCCCCCATTCCGTCATCCTCGCTTCTCAGAAACCCTCCCCCACTTGCTGCTGCCGCCGCAGCAGAAGCGGAGTAGGACACCGTCTCCCCCTCTCCATTTGAGTCAGCGACTCCACCTGCCGCACCTCCCCACAGACTCCCCGAGACTCCACCCGCCCCCTCTACATCCACATCATCCTCCCCCGACTCTCTGCCCATCTCTACATCCTCCTGCTCCCCCTGCCGCGTGCCTGATCCCCTTGGCCCTCCGTCTTCTTCTTCTTCCCCCTCGGAGGGGAAAGGACTCGGATTCCCAAACATGGGCGTTCGAGGAGACGCACCCCCACCCCCTTCTGGTGCCGAATGCTCTACCGTTTCACTAGGGGACTCTCGAGCTGCCTGTTCATACAACCAGGCAGGCACCTCCTCCCACTCCCCGTCATCGGAGTCCCCCAATTCCATTCCGTCATCCTTCCCTCTCACGAAACCTCTGCCATCTCCTCCTCCTGCTGCAGCTGCAGCAGCGGCAGAGGAAGAGGACGCCCCCCCCCCTCCATTCGAAGCTGCGAAGGGATTGGACACATCGAAAGGGGGAGCAAAGGCAGGCACTAGTGGGGGGGCGGGGTAGTCAAATTTCTCAGGCGATTCTTTGGCTTCCAGTGCCCGAACCGCCAACCAGGCATGGAGACGGTCGAACAAAGACGAACTGCAGGCCTTCACTCCAGCCTCGTCAAGCTCTGTGTCAATGTACATGCTTTCATAAGAGTCGTTTCCACGAAAGATGTCGTCTGCTCTCCTGAGCGTCATAAACAGGAGCTCTTCTGCCGTCACAGGAGGCTCTGCCTTCTTCACCGCATCAACCAGAGCCCCCAGACCATCCACCCTCGTGTCTGTGAAGGGAAAGTACAGCATATGACGCCCAGCCTCTGAGCAGGCCACCCACTGAATCATCGACTTCAACTGGGGGTCTCCACCGAAAGCGCCACAACCCCAATTCCCTGCAAACGGAGTGTGTGTGGATGGATGAGAGGGCAGAAGGGGCAGGGGAGTGACCTGACATCCGTCTGGAAGCTGCGTCTGCCAGAGAGAGGAAAGAAAATGACTGCTTCACCCTGACGAGAAAAGCAAAGAAAAACCCACAGACAAACACCACCTCTTTTTACCTGCCCCTCCGATAAATCCCCTTTCCCCCCACAAACAGACAGACATACCATATGGTTTCTTTCCTAGACAGACTATATCGTCTTTTCCTTTCCTCTTCATTCTCCCACACAGACTATCTGGTTTGTTTCCCTCCTTTTCTTCATGAACACAACAGACAAACAGACAGACAGGCAGACAGACTATATGTTTCTTCTTCTTCTCCCTCCTTTTCTTCATGAACACAACAGACAAACAGAAAGACAGGCAGACAGACTATATGTTTCTTCTTCTTCTCCCTCCTTTTCTTCATGAACACAACAGACAAACAGACAGACAGCAGACAGACTATATGTTTCTTCTTCTTCTCCCTCCTTTTCTTCAGAACACAACAGACAAACAGAAAGACAGGCAGACAGACTATATGTTTCTTCTTCTTCTCCCTCCTTTTCTTCATGAACACAACAGACAAACAGACAGACAGCAGACAGACTATATGTTTCTTCTTCTTCTCCCTCCTTTTCTTCATGAACACAACAGACAAACAGACAGGCAGACAGACTATATGTTTCTTCTTCTTCTCCCTCCTTTTCTTCATGAACACAACAGACAAACAGACAGACAGGCAGACAGACTATATGTTTCTTCTTCTTCTCCCTCCTTTTCTTCATGAACACAACAGACAAACAGAAAGACAGGCAGACAGACAGACTATATGTTTCTACTTCTTCTCCCTCCTTTTCTTCATGAACACAACAGACAGACAGACACACAGACCAGACCAGACCAGACCAGACAGACAGACTGTATGTTTCTTCTTCTCCCTTCTTTTCTTCATGTACACAATAGACAAAAAGAAGGAAGGAAAGAACAAAGACAAAAGAACAGGACAAACAATCAAAAAAAGTGGGCAGGGGGGCCGAAAGGTGAGAGTTAAGCGCCCCTTGCCTCTCCACCTCCCGACAGACTTTCACGTGATCACTGCGTTCACACGTTAATCCTCTGCTGCTTCCACTCAAGACAAAAGGAAGAGAAAAAAAGAAAGAAGACAGACTGTATGGTTTCTTTCCAAAACAGAAACAGAAACAAACAGATGTTTCTTCTTCTTCTCCCCCCTTTTCTTCATCAGACAGACAGACAGACCTGTTGCAAATGGCACCCTTTCATCTGGATTTGTTCCTGGAACTCCTGCTTGGAGTTTGTCCCTTCCTATGGACTCCTTCCCGTCCCTCCCCCTCCCGAAAAGCCCCGCAGAGACCTTGTTCAAATCACGCAACACGTGTTTTGGCTGAAACTGCCTGAGTCTGTTCTGTTCAGACTTGCCGTAACTGATTGCGTCGATGGCAACCACAGTCACGACTTTTCTCTGAAAGACTTCCCTCTCCTTGTCCCTGTCCCTTCCCGATGGAGGCAACCTGATGGTGTCCTCTCCAACCACAGCTCTCCCACCCTCTCCGTCTCTTCCATCTCCGTCAAAGGCAAACGAGTCGGCGTACCTGTACAGCGAAAGGGCCAAAGAGAAAAGGGAGCAAGAGAGACCGAGAGACAGTCAAAAAGAAGAAAAACAGAACACCCAAACTCCAGAAAAACGTCGTGTGGGGACGAAGAGCGAGCCCCAACGACGGAAACAAACAGAGTTTTGGTTCTGTTCTCCACCCCCTTCTGCCGCTTTCCGGTCTCCCGCAGGCAAACAGTCCCATCTGCCCATTCACTGCAAACAGCCTAGAAGCCACCTCACGTGACCCACTCACCCGGTGTATTTGCTGAAAGTGCGCGCACCAGTGAACAAGGCCGCCTCATTCTCTCCGAGTCCCGTCACGAGAATACGGGAGCAAATCAATTCAGGCGCAATGGCGAATCGAATCTCTTCCTGGACGCACCCTGAAGGCAGCCAGGGAGGGTGCAGGCAGGAGGGAGGGGACTTTCGAAAAATAAAAGAAAAAAAAAAACGAAAAAGAAGCCACAAACAATGGATGTGGAGAGAGCGTCACAGCGCTACGTAATCAAAGGTCTCGGTAGCTCTTCTATTTTCTTCTCTGCAACTCAATGCGAGCGAAAGCGAGACTATTCACAATACTCACACCCGCACTCAAACTTTCGCATCACAGACGAAAAAGAATTATTTTTTGACGTCTCTGCTTGCTCGTACTGTGGCAGTTTTTTATGATTCCGTTTGTGCGTGATCACCTTGTCGCACAGCGCATGCGGAAAATCCCTCTGATCCAGCCATAAAACTGCTGAAATAGAGAAACCCGCCCACCGACCCACCATGCCCAAGGATTCCACCCCCAAGCATCGAGGCCGCAAAGTCCGCTTGGAGTGCTTCCGGACGGTCTTCTATCAAGTCGTTCTCGGTCTTGACCACTACATCCGTCAGAGGCATATCGTAAAGACGGGACATCACGACCTCGACCGAGTCCCACCCTCTCGCCTCATCTCGGTGTGTCCGTTCAAATGTCACCACTCGGTTTAGTTCTTTCGTCTCCTGCCGATCGACTGACGCCGCCATGCAGTTGAAGTAGTGGACTAGACACGCGAATTTGCCCCTACTGCTCGGCTTCGCATTGTACAGTCTGAAGAAATTTATCCCTGGCATGTTCGGTAGGGGCTGAAAGGGTACGATGCAGAGGAATCCCAAGGACAAAAGGACGAAACACTGAAGAGCAGAGAGGTGCACCTCCCCTCGACGATCTTTCCCGAGAAGGAAAATTGGCCGCATGCTTTTGAAATGTTCCTCTGTATTCAGAGCACAGTGCATCATCGTCCTCAAAGTTCTTGAAAAGAATGGAACACTGAGTTGGTCAGGAAGGTCTTCAAAGAAGTCAGGGAGGAGCTGGAAGGCCCCCAGAGTCCGGTCTCCAGTCTCTCTCTGAAGGTCCATAAGGAAGGATCGGAGATGCTCGGGATTCGTTACCGCGCCAAGCTTGTCTTCCAGAAGCTTGCGAAGTCTACACCATTCAGGTGTATGACTGGGAAGAAGCAGCGCTCTGGGCGGCATCGGATTGGTCACCAGACGACTGGGGCGGACTCTGGGGTAGACAGGCGGGGGGCTCCTCTTGGCCGTCTCAAGAAGTGACGCGCGACCGAGCCTTCTGCCAAAATTTGAAAAGCGTCTTATGTTCGACTGCCGCAAAGAGTGGATCAAAGATGAAGCTGAGATGGTGAGGAGCGAGTATGATGAGTGATTCGTCGAAAGTGGCCGTCCAGATTTTACACCAGGCTTTCACTTTCTGACGCAAGCAAGCTTGCGAACGGCCCCGGAAAGCAAGAAAAATGAGAACTGCATGCACGATTGACGCACGCCGACCAGCCGACCGCGCCGATCCGCCCCCCCCCCGCGGAAAAGCCGCGGAACCCCCCCTTCGATCCCCGGGAAAAAAGCCCGGGGGTATGCTCTGACGCACGCATGGCACAAATTCAGCCTTTCCGCGGTCGCTTTCCGGGGCCACCCATATATCTGACGCACGCATGCATGGCGACGGGTTGAAGTCGGGTTCACGCTTTTCTGGACTATTTGGGCGGGATCTTTCCGGGGCCTTTTTTTAGTGAAAAACACTGCATGTATGCATGGCCCCGGAAAGCAAAGCGGGGGGCACTTAGAAAACAGAAATACCTCAGCCCACGTGCGTGCACGCTGTCTTTCGGCAAAAACCCGGCCCCGAAAGGCTGAATGTGCACTAAATATGTGTACGTCAGGTGGACTTCAGACCCGATTACCCAATTTTTATCAAAAAAAGGCTCCGGAAAGATCCCGTCCCAAATGGTCTAAAAAAGCGTGCATGAACCCGCGCCGTCATACATGCGTGCGTCAGTGGCCCCGGAAAGTGATAGGCTGCATCCCCAAGCTTTTTTCCTGGGGGAAGAGGGGTTCTACGGCTTTTCCCGTGGGNGGGGGGGGGGGGGGTTGGCGTGACTGCCTGATCAGCTGGCCTGCGTGTATCCATGCTGTCTAAACCTTCAGAATGACTGTCTACGCTGACCCCAGGTGGCCCTGATGGGCCATCTAGGGTCTTATGTATAACCTTCTCCAGGCGGTCCTTACGGACCGCCTACCCCCAAGAAGCCTTCCTGTGACTCTATGATCTGTTAATCAAACTCCGGGCTTTGGCATTGCCGCGCCTTCGGCACGGTCGGGCTTTGGCGTGGCCGCGCCGGGCTTTAGCATAGCCACACCTTCAGCATAGTTAGGTTTTGGCAGCCAGGCGCCTTCGGCGCCCAGGCTTTGGTGGCCACTCCGGATCAACCATAGGAAGCCTTCTTGGGGGTAGGACCGCCTGTGGCACCCCAGGCAGTCAGGGGGTCTTTCTGCATTCTTTCTATAATATGAAAAATGTTGAAAAAAAATTAAAAATGTCAAAAAGGGGCGTGTGCATCACCACAGTCTCCCCAATCAGCAACCCCCGCATGGCTACTTCAAATGGGGTTGCGTAGTGGTCTCTTACTGCCATGACTGCCAGTGCAACGGATCGGAGAGAGGGGTTGGAGAGCAAAAGAGACGAATACTTGCTTTCATGAGGGGGGGTATTCTGTGTGAATAAGGCTCTTACCTGCCCTGCCCGTAACAAGTCTCTCTCCTCTGTGCTTTTCGCCCACGCAGCAAAAAACTATGATAAGTGACAAGAGTAAGAAGAGACGAAAGTTGAAAGCAACCGTCAACTTAATGTGTATCCACTGGTATTTATCGCTGATCGTGACCGCCGAACAAAAAGTTGCTGCTGGTCTGTATGACCCGGTCGGACCTTTGATGTGCGGCATGCACGTATAGATCACGAGGTCGCGTCGGCGCGTCCCTCGTGCAAACCCGGTCGGGCACGTACACCGTGGTTCGTGACGATAAGGTCGGTGCCTTCGGCACCAACCTTCACCCCAGGTAACTCTCAACAACTGCCTCCCCAGGCAGCTCTATATAAACTTAGGCAAAACTACCTGGGGTCGCCCTAGGCGGCACTGGCGGGCCGCCTACGGCGTACCTGGGGTATCCCAGGCGCCCTAGGCAGGTTTAGACAACATGCATGCATCAATCGTGAAGTTCTCATTTTTCTTGCTTTCCAGAGCCATTCGCAAGCTTGTTTGTATCAGATGAGCTGGGGTATTTTTATTTTGTAAGTGTCCCCCGCTTCGTTTTCCCAGGCTATTCGCGGTACAATTTCGGTGCATGTACGTGCATGAGCCACCCCACGGTCCCCACCAGAATATATGGCCCCGGAGGGCAGAGCAAGGCATGAAACATGTTCGCATGGAGCTCTCCGCCCGGGGGGCACTTAATCCCTGGGGATTATCCCCCGCGACTCCTTTCCTCCGATACCTAGCTGAGGCGACGCGCGCTCGCGCATGAGTGCACACAGGCCCCGGCATGCCTTCACAACTGCGTGCAGCGGCCCCTGCCTGGGTTCCACACCGACGTATGCATGGCCCCGCGGAGGGCGGAGCTGTAATTCATTCATGCCCTCTGGGGCCTTTGGAGCTGCGAGCGGAGCGAGCGGCTCTGTTACTGTTAATATATATATTTAATATATTTAATATAAAGCGCGACGCCGCACGACCCATCGCCATACATGCGCGCCGCCGCATTACTACACGTATTGTGTCACATTTCTTCGGGAAAGAGATAGAAAGAGATCGGTGGCGAGTCCAACCGAAACCATGCCAGAAAAGGAGAAACAAGAACTGCTCACCGATGGCTAAGATCTGTAGTGAAGCTCTTCACTGTATGCTTGGCTTTCCCGGAAATCGTGCGCGTACTCGTCTCCCGTCTCCTTGTGTCTGCATGCGTGTGCGTGATCAATGAGAGCCCTCGTTTTTCTTCTGTGTCTCGGGAGAGGCCTGGGTTTTTCCTTTATCAGATGGCAAGAGGCGTTTCTCAAGGATGTACCAAAGTCTCTTCTGCGTAGTGAGCCATCAGAAGACGAAGTGAAACAGACCCCACCCCTCAGCAGACGAGACGGGTTCGTCAGCAGTTCCCGTCTCCTTGCTGCGGCTGCTCTCCCATCTCTTTCCCTCAGTCTTCCCCCCACCGCCCAGGCCGAAGAAACCGTGACTCTGACCTTGGAAGCAGAGCCGCTGGAAGATTTTCTCGAGCAGTTCGACGAGAAAAAGGTGGACAAGTTCAGAATCCTGCAGGTGAGACGAAGACAAGAGGGAAAGGGTAGGGCTTAGTGCGTTCTGTATTGGGGAGGTGAGAGCATTCTGATCTCACTCGTGGTCGACCGGCAAGCGGACTATTCCAGCATGGCTTCAACGTGCCGTCTCCTAGCGAGCGTGACTGCCTGTTCCCTTCCACAGCAGCGAACCTGTGTGTCAGGGCGAACACATGTGTGTGTGTGTGTGTGTGTGTGTGTCTGTGTGTGTATGAGAGAGAGGGGGGCGGGGGGGGCTGGCGGGGGGGAGCGTTTGTGGACGTACCCGTGCGTGTGTGCATGAGGGTGCACATACCTGTGTTTAAGCGTGTACTTGTCTTCATTTCTGACTCAACGACTGTGAAGAGCTTTCTCTTCCGTTGAGTCCCATGTCATGCATGCACGTGTGACTGCAGCGCGTTGTTTACCCGGCCGAGTGGCCCTTCGACGACTCCATAGACTTTTTGCGAATCGACAGGAAGGACGACAAAGAGTTCTACGAGGAACCCAGGTCGGCAGGCAGGCAGGCAGATAGGTAGACGGGCGGGTGGGTGGATGTGTATGTAGATAGATAGGTAGGGGGGCAAGGGGGATGCACGCACGACAAATGACCATGAAGCCAAGGATCAGCTCTTCATGCACATTCATTGTCTGGTACTCTAAAAGATGAGTGAGAAAATTACCTATGCGCATGTTTGTTCTTTTGCAGGTTCGTCCAGCACATCGATGAGTTTGCGCGGTCGTCCCTGACTTCCTTCTACAAGCAGGAGTTCCCCCAAGACGGCTTCTCCAACATCAACGCCACAAACCGCATTGCACACCTGGACCTGTGCAGCAGTTGGGTCTCCCACTTTCCTGACTTCTACCAACCGCGCAAGGTTGTGGGAGTGGGCATGAATGGAAACGAGCTCCGTGCGAACAGGGTCCTAACAGATTATGTTGTGCAAAACCTCAATTTGAACCCCAAACTAGAAGGGCCTTTGTTCGCGGACGAGAGCTATGACGTCATCACAAACGCGCTCTCTGTTGACTATCTAACGAAACCCAGAGAGGTTTTCAAAGAAATGTACAGACTACTCAAACCTGGGGGAGTGGCCATCTTGGGATTTTCAAACAGATGTTTTTTCACCAAGGCTGTCAGGTGTTGGCTGAAGTCAACAGACTATCAAAGGTGTGTGTGTGTGTGTGTGTGTGTCCTTCTTTCTGCCTTTAGTCCTCCTACCTTTCATGTCAATATGTTGAAAGCATTCGATCGTTCTTTGTGGGTTTTCTTTCTTTCTTGTGCTTGTGAGTGATGTCGGACCGGACGCTTTGCGGCTTCCGGGCGTTCGAGTTACCCTGTGTCTTCAGTGCTTTCTCCACTTTTCTGTAAGACTTTCAAAACGTGGCGCTGTGTCTATCCGTCTCCGCTGGCCCCTCTCATTGGCCCCCTTTCGCTTCCTTCTACTCTGACACGCAGCCTCACTCAAAGGTTATCGAACTCTTCCCATGCCTCATTCACTCTCACATGACTTCGCTTTCCCCTCTCTCTCTGTTTCTGCTCTCCTTCCTTCGTTTATTCCATGCGTGTCGCCGGTGTTTTGCTGCATCGATGGGGTAAGGCGTGAATGCTCATCTGTGCGCCCATTCCTGCGCACATTGTCGCGCTTGTGACAAGAAACATGTTTGACACTTTTCCCAGGATTGTGTTCACAGTTCCTTTCATGCGCGCTTTCCTTTTCACAGATGCGGTATTGCGGCGCTCTACTTCAAATTTGGGGGGTTCAAGGACATCCAGGCCTCCGACATCGGTGAGGAGAGCAGGTTCCAGAAAGTTGATCCCATGTACGTCGTCTGGGCAAGAAAGCCAGGTCCAAACGCCAAAAATAGTGAATTGCTTAGAATTTTTTAGCAGTGCATTTGTAGAAAAAGACTTCAGCTGCTTTTACAAACCTGACTCCTCTCGGAAGTGTGAATTCATTGAATTCACAAGCAGTACATCTTTGCTATAGAACGTGAACTGGTATATGCGGGGAACTAGGCCGTAAAATGAATTAATTAATTAGTAAAATTAATTAGGATTGTGGTTCACCTTGCAGTACAGTTACGCATAAATGATTGATTCATCGTAATCTGAGAAATATAAGTTTGCGAAGAGATATGAAGAAACACTGGCAGATACATTTACTCGGGCTATTCAATTAATGTGTTAGCTAGTGTATGAGTTAGGATAGGATACGATAGATAGGATAGGATTTATGTTTCGGGTCATCCCGCGGTCCACTGCCGGGCGGCCCGGGCCTCGACTTGCACCGTTGAGGGGGCGCTCTAGAGGCAGATACCTCGAAAACCGGCAGACTGCACGGTGCAGATCCAGCGTTATAGGCTAACCTCTCATGCCTAGGATCGAAGTCCTTTCATTCCTGACACCTTCTTTGAACCAATAAAAAAAACTAGATCAAACCATTGGAGCCAAAAGCAGGCCAAGCAGGAAAGACTCGACCATCGTTGACGCGTTTGCTGGGACAGCATCAATCAAACTTCACAGCTTTTCAATTTTCAATGATTGAAAGAGAGAACGACTGCAAGCGATTGATTATATTGTTTTTTTTCCTTCAGGGATTTCATTAAAAGTGGATGTACAGCAGTGGACAGCGGAGAGACTCAAAGCACATAAAAGCCATCTCAGAGCTGTAAACGTACAGTCTGCTCAAGCAAACAGGTTCATTAGCTCTCTTTCATTATAAATTTCCTTCTCTGTGAGGCACACAAAAGAAGAAGACCTGTAAAGTAAAACGGAAAGGTCGTGCGTGAAGAGAAAAAAAAGAGGATCGAGAAAAAAATCTAAACCTTGAAGTAGGACTGAGATAGACGTACCGACAGTTAAAGGGTAGATTCATTAGCTCTATTCTTCTGATTTCCTTTTCCTTTCTCAACATTTTTTCATTCCCTCCATCCTGAAAGTTCAAAAAACAAACTTTATCAGCCTGAGCTTGCAGTGACAAAATCGTGTACGCCCACCTACCCACATCCACATGAGTTGCATAAACATGAACTGCCAGGAGTTAGGCTCCAGGTGAGGCTCCGACGGCTATAGTTAGCTATAGTCATTCATTCTGAATCATTCAGAATCATTCATTTATTCATTTATTCATTCATTCATTCGATCATTCATTTGTATAGTCATGTAGTAGTATTAAAGTTAATGTGGTAAAATGTTAGAGACCATTTTAGGATGAATTTAATTGAATTGTCGGTTATAGGCAAAAAGTACCTGCCCGTGGATCCGTTAGTATTGCATTTAAAAATTTTATTCTTAGGATAGTTCGAATGCCCAATTAGGAATTTGGAATACCAATTTCTCAATTTGGAACAAATCCAGCCATTATCCAGGAACAAATTGGAAATATTTTTTTTATGCAGCTCAAAATCTAGGTCAAAAACTTAGTATATAAAATTGTGTAATCTATATTTTTATATAAAGATACAAACAATATTATGGCTTATTATTCATTTGTACAGTGACAACGATTACAACTCTTCTGTATCTGTCTGCGTTAAATTGGTCTGAAAATGACATATCAAACACTGCAAATTAAAGAGGAAGAGAAATACGAGAGTTATGCGAGAGTTCAGAGACTCCTTCATTTTGAAGAAGCAGTCTCTTTCTCTCTCTCTTTCTAGCTAGAGACTCCTTCATTTGGAAAGAATAGTCTCTTTGTCTCTCTCTTTCTAGAGACTCCTTCATTTTGAAGCAACAGTCTCTAACGTATTCTCTTCTCAGAGACTCCTTCAATCTGAAGGAACAGTCTCTCTGTCTGTCCGTCTGTCTGTAGGTCTGTCTGTCTGTCTGTCTCTCTATCTCTTTTAAAGGGTCTCTCCCTCCAGCTCTCCTCCGACCCCCCCGTCCTCTTCGGCGAGCCAGTTGGCCATCATGAGGAAGGGCACCGGGAGAGATTCAAGAGCAGGGAGGGGGACGTTGCCAAAGTGCTCCGAAGCGTCTTCAGGCCTGTGCCCTCAAGCTCCACTTCATGCCGACCCGAGGGGACCCAGCAACAGCCGTCTCCTC
>JAHBMJ010002575.1:15000-17862 GCA_018398765.1 Chromera velia | reverse complement strand
GTGCGTGCGTGTGTGTGTGTGCCTGTGTGTGTGTGCGTGTGTGTGTGTGCCTGTGTGTGCGTGCGTGTGTGTGTGTGCGTGTGTGTGTGTGCGTGTGTGTGTGTGCGTGTGTGTGCGTGCGTGTGTGTGTGTGCGTGTGTGTGTGTGCGTGTGTGTGTGTGCGTGTGTGTGTGTGCGTGTGTGTGTGTGTGTGTGTGTGTGTGTGTGTGTGTGTGTGCCTGTGTGTGCGTGCGTGTGTGTGTGTGCCTGTGTGTGTGTGCGTGTGTGTGTGTGCCTGTGTGTGCGTGCGTGTGTGTGTGTGTGTGTGCGTGCGTGTGTGCGTGCGTGTGTGTGTGCGTGTGCTTGTGCGTGTGTTTTGGAGCGTGGAGTTTCTCGCTCCTGCCTCTCTCTCCCTCCCTTTCTTTTTCTTTCTTTCTTTCTTTCCTTCTTTCTCTCTTTTCTTTCTTTCTTTCTTTCTTTTCTTTCTTTCTTTCCTTCCTTCCTTCCTTCCTTCTCTTTCTTTCCTTTTCTGTCTTTCTTTCTTTCTTTCTTTCTTTCTTTCTTTCTTTCCTTCCTTTTCTTTCTTTCTTTCTTTCTTTCTTTCTGTCTTTCCTCTTTCTTTTTTTCTTTCTTTCTTTCTTTCTCTGTGCGTGCATACACGTGTGTGCGTGTTTTCATTTTTGTGAGTGAGTTGGGGAATTAGTGAGTGTGTCTGAGTGTGTGATTGTGCGTATGAATATGCGTATGTATGTGTGTGTGTACGGGCGAATTTGCCCCCCTCTTCGCGTATGTGCGTATAAGTTTGCATGAGAAATTTCATGCTGCACGGGAGAGCAATGCATGCATGCATACACATACACGTACGTACGGTACCCCTTAATTGCACCCCTTGCAGGTCTGTTGCAAATGAGATGCTGTTGATGGGCAGGAGGCTGGACGCCAAAGAGGCCAAGGAGTACAAGTTCGTATCCGACGTTTTCAGCCAGGCCGTGTTCCGACAGGAGGTGGAGAAGAGGGCAAAGATGCTCGCGTCTCTGCCTCCAGAGGCTCTCATGCAGACAAAAAAGCTGGTACGTCAGGAGAGGAAACTTTAAATCAACTGCTTGTTTCCTTCTTTTTGTAAATCAACTGCATGATCCCTCCTGTTTGTGTGTTTCCTTCTTTTTGTTCTGGAAGACTTCGATGTCGCCCTGGGCCCACACCCTGTCTTCCCACACACCACCAGACCCCCAGTCAGTACGCACCCTTCATTCCTTAGACATGCAACAATGCGCAAACCACCCCACCAGCCACGTTGAGGACTGACTCACTTGGAAGAGATCTGCGTTGGCGTTGTCCTTCAGCCAGTCCCAGGCACCGTCAGCCAGCTTCTCGGCCAGCTTCTCGGCTGCCGGGATAGCGATTCCCTTGATGATTGTGCCTGCCTGGAGGTTTCTCTGCCTCTGGACCGTCACGGCTTCTCCGCCCGCAGAGACGGATGATGATATCACAGTGGCGTCTCCTCCTGCTGCCTGACTCAACAGAGCAGTCAGGAGGCAGAGGAAACAGAAGAGGGCGAAAGTTCTGCGGGAGATCATCTTTGCAGCAGTGCAGGAACAAGAGTTCACTTTGTCTCAAGGAGTTCGATGTCGATCTGAGCGCTCAGAAGTGTCTGTCGGCCACTGTCATAGCCGGTTTTTCTTGTGCAACGTCCTAGCTATGACTTGGCCGGTCGTGGGTTCGAGCCGCGGTCTGAGAAGCCGTGCTGCCCGCGCGCGTGCACAGAGCGCCGACTGGACAAGCACGGCGTTCAAGCACTCAACGGGCCCTCCTAGCTCAGTCGGTAGAGCGCAAGGCTCTTAACCTTGTGGTCGTGGGTTCGAGCCCCACGGAGGGTGTTTTTCGGTTGAGGCCGATGGAAGGAATGAAGCCGTCGATCTTGCCCAGCAAAGTGCAATCTTGTGCGGCTCTTTCGGAAACGCTTTCAGAACGCCGAGTTTGTTCGCGGGGCGCACGCACGGAGTAGACGCGGAGCATGCGCCACTCCATTCGGCGACAGTTTCGTAGGAGACGGCATGCAGGCAGGCAAGACGTGCCACTGACAATTCAGAGGGCACGAATTCGAAAGGTCGCTTTGAGTGCTTCTATGGGTGTATCTCTTCTCTGACTTCCTCCCTGTCTCCTGTTTCTCTCTCTCTCGCAGGTTCGTGACATCGACAGGCGTCTCCTCTCAGAGGTGAACGAACGGGAGCTGACCCTCCTCGCGGAGAGATTTGCACATCCGGAGTGCGCGGAAGCCCTGATGAAGTTCATGAAGTCACAGGGGGCAAAGAAGGGGGGCAGAGCAAAACTCTGATTGAGAATGCAAACGCGGATCGATGTCTTTTCGTTGAGGAGAATTAAGCACTTGAAGAGCGGCAAAGAAGACAAGTCACAAGCGATCGAAAGCCGAAAGGATGAGAATTAATCCACATGCGAGTGTAAAAAAATGTCAGATACTGGGTCAGAGTCTACGGTCAGATCAAAAACTTTTAAAACAAAAGCACATTTAGCCAGAGATTCAGTTTTTTTGTCTTAAACAAAGTCTTTTATAATAATGTATTTAAATATACTAGTAAGAACGTAATTGACTCGGTGCTAGACTCGGTGTCTAGCTTGGTGTCGGATTTCGATACTTAACTTTATCGGGATTTAACAACCCTGAACGTAAGTTATATAACATTTCATTCTTATCTACAAATATTGTATTAGGATTAGAATTAAGACTCTAGGATTTATGTTCTGGCCCGGGGTTTAATTATATATCATTGATCATGATGATCCCAATATACGTAGTTCTAGCATGGTTTTAATTTTTTAGACTGTTACTAAGATTGATAAGCTCCATGTCGGACCTTCGGCATT
>JAHBMJ010002575.1:0-12500 GCA_018398765.1 Chromera velia | reverse complement strand
CTCATGACAAGAGGAGACGGAGATCTATAAGCGCAAGTCCGGGTGCTGGCCAAGAGACAACCCCCACACCCTTTTTGTCTTCCCGCACACAAATCGCAAGACCCCCACTCAGTCGTGCGCTTAAGTGAAAAGACGCTCCCTTCATTCCTTAGACAACAATTCATACGCAAACCACCCCACCAGCCACGTTGAGGACTGACTCACTTGGAAGAGATCTGCGTTGGCGTTGTCCTTCAGCCAGTCCCAGGCACCGTCAGCCAGCTTCTCGGCCAGCTTCTCGGCTGCCGGGATAGCGATTCCCTTGATGATTGTGCCTGCCTGGAGGTTTCTCTGCCTCTGGACCGTCACGGCTTCTCCGCCCTCAGAAACGGATGAGGATGTGGCGTCTCCTGCTGCTGTCTCACCCACTAGAGCAGTCAGGAGGCAGAGGAAACAGAAGAAGGCGAAAGTTCTGCGGGAGATCATCTTTGCAGCAGTGCAGGAACAAGAGTTCACTTTGTCTCAAGGAGTTCGATGTCGATCTGAGCGCTCAGAAGGGTCTGTCGGCCAGTGTCATAGCCGGTTTTTCTTCTGCAGCCTCCTAGCCATGACTTGGTCGTGGGTTCAGCCGTGGTGCCCGCGTGCGGACAGAGCGCCGACTGGACAAACTAAGGTAGGACGGCGTTCAAGCAGGCAGCCGCCCTCCTAGCTCAGTCGGTAGAGCGCAAGGCTCTTAACCTTGTGGTCGTGGGTTCGAGCCCCACGGAGGGTGTTTTTCGGTTGAGGCCGATGGAAGGAATGAAGCCGTCGATCTTGCCCAGCAAAGTGCAATCTTGTGCGGCTCTTTCGGAAACGCTTTCAGAACGCCGAGTTTGTTCGCGGGGCGCACGCACGGAGTAGACGCGGAGCATGCGCCACTCCATTCGGCGACAGTTTCGTAGGAGACGGCATGCAGGCAGGCAAGACGTGTCACTGACAATTCAGAGGGCACGAATTCGAAAGGTCGCTTTGAGTGCTTTTGCAAAACCGACATACGCCTGTCAAGCTGTGTATGAAAGACGCTGATCTTTTGCAGTTGATGATCTTGGACTAAGTGAGAGTGAGTGAGTGCGTGAGCAAGCGGGAAAGACGTTTCTGTTTGACCTTCTGGGCATCTGTGTCTTTACTTTGCACCCAGTACTGGACCCCGGGCTGCCACAATGGCGGGACGGCCAAGATGCATGTCTGAAATTGTTTCCGCCCTACCTCTGCCCCCCTGTTCCCCCGTTCCACGACCTCTTGCGAACCCCTCAGTCCTTCCCCCAGACTTCAACCTCCCTCCCTCTAGTTGGGATGAGAAGGCGAATGCTCTGAAGAAAGTGATGAAGATGCAGAACAGAAAGCAGAGGGCAGGCACACAGAGCAGGTACAACTACACCGACTCAGAGGCACACCTACTGGCTTCCTCGGCACCCGACAGAGCGGCTTTCTTCCCGGACTACGGGTACGTTAGTCAGCCCGACTCTGACTGACACCCTCCTTCCGCCGTCTCCTTTGAAGCCTCGATCTCACTTTTCCCCCCCTTCCTGCGCTCGCAGATACGCCGACACTGAAGCCACTGGAGACGACAAACTGCACCCAATGGACCTCAACCTTCAAGACGAAGAGGGGGACGATGAAATGGAGTGCCAAGTCAGTCTGTCTGTCTGTCTGTCTGTCTAGCTGCATGCTTTCACTTCAGATACATACCTTGTGGGGGTCTGCTGCATACTTTCCTTCTTGATTCAATTGTCTCACACGGCCTGTCCCCCCTCGCAATCATCGAGAGGAAGCACAAACGAACGTGAGGGGGCATGCCACACTGGCGGTAGGCAGATGGAACGAACAAGGAGGATATGCCCGTGTGTGTGTGTGTGTGCTTTGTAGAACGATCCGCAGTGATTAGCTTCTTTTCGTGTTTTTCCTTCTCCCTCTCTTTCAGTCAACGAGTCGCTTGATCTGTCGGTTTGGGTGTGGGCGTTTTGTCGGAAGGAAATCGACGGACTGACTGCCAGCGAACGGTAGTATGAAGAATTGACGGTCACGTTGATCAGAACCTTCCTCTCTCTCTCTGTCCATGCTACTCGGTCCTCACTCTTCATTCCATTTTGTTTCGTTCATCCACGGGTGTGCTACCATGCAGTTTCGTCTGGAGATCGACGGGTGCGGAGGAGAAGAGTTCACTCTCGACAGCCAGGCTGCGGCCGCTCGTGGCGTCTCCACGGCGTCGGGAGGAGACGCCAGTGAGGAGGGGGGGGACGGGGGGGGGCCCTCGGGGCTTTTGCCTCTTTCTGAGGGAGACGGGGGTCAAGGCACTAACCTCCAATGCCCATCTTCAGCTTCGCGTTGGGCAGAGACGGCTGCGAGTGTGGGGGACAGAAGTGGGCCATTAGGGCCTCTGTCCGCTCAGCAGGGTCTCTCTGTAGGCAGCCATCCTGGCCAGACAGGCCTAGGAGGAGGGCCTAGGGGAAGTGGTTCTGGGTCTGCTCCACAGGGGGGGTTTTGCGGCTCTCCTCTGTTGAACAGTTGTCTGCGTGAAGTGAGCAAGCGGCTCGAATGGCCTGACGAGGATGTGGATGAAGGAGACGGGTTCGCCTTGAACCCCCGCGGGCAGTCGGGGTTGTCCATTGAGGACGACGACGCGGATGTGGATCTGGTGATGACCTCAGAAGGGCGATGACCAAATTGAGGAGGGGTTTTTCTTTTGATTCATCTTGTCTTTGACTTAGAGGCAGGTAGCATTAGATGGTAATAATGTGGGGTGGGGTGGCGAGAAGGCTCGTGTCCGAGGTTCTCCTCATTCGTTCGTCTTGTTTCATTCGTTCGTTAGTTTCTGTACGTCTGTCTGTACGTCTGTCTGTCTGTACGTCTGTCTGTCTGTCTGTGTCTGTCTGTCTGTCTGTCTGTCTGTCTGTCTGTGGACAGGGAGAAGTAGAAGAGAGGGAGGGGAGGAGGGGTCTGGTTTCTTTCTTTCTGTCTGTCTGGAAGAGAGACAGACAGGTAGGTAGGGGGAGGTATGCATATGCACGCGGTTCCTTTTCTTCCTTCTGTTTCCTCTCTCATTGTTTGCTCCTTCCTCTGTCGATCTGTCTTTTTCTTTCTCTTTGCTGTTTGTCTGAAACATGAACAAAAGAAGCAAATGTCACAGCGAAGAAATCAAGGGAAAGGGGGAAAGGGTATCTTGTGTGTTGTTCTGTTGTGAGTAAAAAGAAGAGAGAAGGGACGAAACGAAACTTTCTTTCACTCTCAAAAGAACGAAACAAGTAGATCTGACTGCGTTTGGTGCATGCACAAACAGAGAGACATTGCAGTACGACGAAGAAGAGATGAGCGTATTTATTCTCTCCTTCGCTGCCTGCCCACGATGGATGCCTCTCTAGCTGAGGTACATCAAAACTTTCGATTCTTTCTTTCTTGTTATCGGCCTGTATCTGTATCTGCATCCGTCTTTTGCTTGGATCAACCAGCCTGCCTCGCTGTTCCTTCTCTTTTCCGATCGTGCGTGGTGTCTGTCTGCATGTGTTGCTCTCTCTTCCTCTCTCTGTAAAAACGGACCGAATCATATGAATGCTGAAAGTGGTTTCGGTTGTTCTGTTGTCGGTCTGCATGTTTACTGGGTATGTATGTCTGTCTGCTTGCTTGTTTGCTTGCTTGCGTGATGAATATGCCATGTCAGAACGAACGAAGGACTTAGACCACCAATGTGAACGAAGGAACAAATGAACGTTTTCGTTGTCAACCTGCTCTCCCCCCCTTGCCCTGCCTCCCTCCCTCACTCACTCCCTGTTGTTTGAACTGAACCTTTCCTTCTTTCTCTGAGTAGATCTATTCTGTTCCTCTGTGGAGGTTTTCTCTCTTCTCTTCTCTTCTTTTCGTTGTTTTCTATCGTTCCTTTTCTTTTCTCTCTTCCCTGAAGTCTTGACGGGTATCTTCTGTCAACCTGTCAGGAAAAAAGACCTGAAAAGAGACAGAGAGAGAGACACAGGCAGGGAGAGAGAAGGGGAAGAACTGACTGACCCCCGCTTACCGCGGGTCCTTTTCCTTCCTTCCATGCTTTCTGACTGTTCCTTCCATCGGTTTTTTCCCACCCCACCCCACCCCACCTTGCCACCACACCACACGCCACAACGGTATGCAACGCCGGCTGTGATCTTCACAGAGAAGTGAGCGCTGTCTGTCGAATATCGGGTGCCCACTTTTCTCCCTCCCTCCTTTCCTCATCTACACAAACAAATACCACCCAGCCTCCCCTACCTCCCTCTTTCCCTTTCTCCCTTCAATCCTACACGTTTGAACCTCTCGTTTTCAATCAATCGGTTCTTTCCTTCCTCATGTCTCCTCTGGTCTCTTCTCTTCTCTTCTCTTTTGTTCCCTTCGCCTCTGCCCGTCTCCGTGGAGGCTGCTGCTTCTTCTCTCTCTCTCTCTGTCTGTTTGTTCTTGCCAGCTAGAGACAACGAGGAAGAGATTTCGTATCTCTTTCTTCTTTTCTTACTCTTTGTGCTGCCTCTGCTTTCTCTCTCTTCCTTCTTTCCGCGTGCTGTCACATGAACTGTCCGCTGCGTGTATGACTGCTTGATTTGTTTGTGTGCAGACTTTCCTTCGCACAAACAAATAAGGAGAAAAAGAGAGAGACACACCTGTGCATGTGCACACGGTAGATAGGGAGACTCTACGGTGGATTAGTGAGCTTATACAGACACCCACCCACCCATGTGTGTTCCTTCTCTTCTCTGTCGGTCATGAAGTCGGCCTTTCTGGCTTCAACGACTCTGTGTGCTTGTCTGTGAGTGCTTGTCTGTAAGCATAGAATGAAAACGAATTGCAAGGAAGACCAGGACACAAAAAAAGAGAATCTAAATCAATTCACTCGGATGTCCTGGAACTGATTGAATGTTGCGGCACTCGAAGGAACAAAGAACGAGTGACGTTACGAAGACGATTCGATAGACGAAGGGAACAAACCCATGCAAAAGAATGTGGCGTAAGCAAGCAAACAAGAAAAAGGAACTCAATCAAACAAAAAGACGAGAAGAGAGAGAGAGCAAGAGAGCGCTTTTCCCTCACCCTGCCTTGTTGTATCCCTGCCTCTCGGTCTTTTCGTCTATCTGTTTACTTCCTTCCTTCCTTGTTTGCACATGCCCGGACGGACGGACGTATGAAGAAGCGAACGAAAGCCAAAGGAAGGACGAAGGTGCCCGCCCGTCTGTCCCGACTGGTGGACGGACAGGCTTGAAGTGCAACCAAGGTCACTGGCAAGGCATTGATGTGGAACTCGGGGGATTGTTTCATCTCTCTTTGTCTATCATTCATAGAAGAGCAAGGCAGAGAAGAAAAGAGAGAGCAGGAGCAGCTTGTATCAAAATGGGGTGGAGGGCGGCACAACGCACCATAAAGAAGTGGACTGCATTCTAAACGTGTCGCTTGGGCAACAAGACGGTGAGTGAAGATGATCAACGAAGTAAAAAGAAAGAAGACCCGCTGGTGCTGCTGCTAGGTCTTTCTGCCAACCGCCCTCCCTTGATGCCTCCTCTCCACTTTGAGGAGGGACGGAGGGTGCAGAGGCGCGAAGGAGAGCTAGAGAGAAGAGGGGAGGGGAGGGGACGAGAAACAGAAAGGAGCCGGTAAGAAGAAGGGAAGGCCGGCGTATCATAGATGGAGAGAGGGAAAGGAGAAGCATGCGTATCTCCGAAAGCTTCGACAGGGAGAGAGAGTAAAAAAGAAAGAAGGATTGAGACGGCATGCAAGGGAACACGTATTTGTCTGACTGTTTTTCTTTCTTGCTCGTCATTTAATCCTTCCTGCCTACCTGCTTCGAGTCTCCTCTCCTCCAATTTATGTGTTGCCAGCCATCCAAAAAGAAAGGAAGAGAGCGCCAGTTGGAAAGACGGAGACTGACCGACTGACTGGACTGACGGGTGCGGTCGGGGAGGGGTTTTGCCGCCCGTCGACCCGCCTGACTGTGTTCATTGATTCGCTCTTTCTTTCCTTTCTCCCGCCTCCTTCCTTTCTGTGATGTTATGAACGAACAGAGACGAGGGGCGAGAGCGAGAGACAAGGAGAGACAACAGGAGAATCTGTTCGACTGTCAGTGCAGGTCTGGTCTTTCTGTTCTTTCTTGTCTGGCAACGGTTCTTCCTGTCTCTCTTAATTGTGTGTGAGATTTCTTCTTCTGTTCCATTCCTCTTCTCGTCTGTTTTGTTGGATGTGTCTCTCTCTCCCTCTCTGTGTTTCTTTCCTTCGTTGGTGCAGCTCCCCCCCCGACGAACGGAAGGAAGGAAGGAATTCGTTGAGGCCCCTTCTTTGTCTTTCTCTGTTGAAGAGGGAGGAAGGAACCAAGGAAAGAAAGACAGGAAGAAGTGTGTGGATCGACACTCAATGGAATTGAATAAGAGAAGAACGAAAGAAAGAAGGCATTTGATGAGCGCAAAGCGTTTGCTTCGGGTGTTTCACTTTCTTCCTGACTGTCAAACAGGAAAGAGTAGAAGAGACGGAAAGAACGAAAAGAAAACTAAAATCGGATGGATGCTCTCAGAGTTGACCGTGCGGAAATTCAAATGAACCGATCGAACAAACTAGGCCTAACCTGCTTCGATCATGCTTGCTTTCCCTTGGCTTTCTCCTTGGTCTATCTGTCTGTCATTTTGTATTGTTCTCTTTCTGCCCTAATTTCCCCCACCTGTAGGAAGGAAGGGGGACGAGGAAAGAACGAAGGACACACAAAAAAGGAGAAAATGGAAACGAAGCAAATCCCCCTTTTCAAACAAACTCACCGGTAAGAAAAAGAAAAGGAAGAACGATCGTTGAAAGAGACAATGGATGGCCCAAATCTCGATCGAGTTATACAGGATCAGGATAGGATCACAAAGACTGCCTTTGCTCCTCCCAACCTTTCCCTATTCCGCCAGACGACATACCTGGCTTTGGTTTTTTTGTAATCGAATCTGCATTGCCTTGGGCTGCGTTGCGTGCTGTCTGTCTGTCTACCTCTTTTTGATTTATTTTTCTTTTTCCCTGCCCCCCTCGTTGCTTCTTTTCACTCCCACTCGAATCGGCCCAAAAGTGAACAAAACTTTCCTTCGCGATCAATCAATCGATCGATTAATCGGCTTGACTTGACTTTCGCGTGAGCCCGTGTGGGCCTGTTTCTTTAGACACACATACGAGTAATATTAAAAACTCCCTCCTCCTTCTTTTTAGTTTTTTCGTCTCCTTTGCTGGTCCCTTCGTCCTCTCTTTCTTTCTTTCTTTCCTTCCCTCTTTTTGGGTGGTGGGTGGAATTGTGGAAGGAAGGAGGTGGTCCTAGAAGTTAGACAACAGAGTCGGCAAGTGAAAGAGAGAAAATGGTTTTTCACGAAAGGAGCGCTGATCGATGTGAATGATGGTATCGATGCTGCCCCAATAGACTTTTTTTTCTTTTCATTCGATCCTGCATGCGTCCATCGTCTGCTTTCTCTTGACTCCCCTCTGTGCACGTCCAGATGCACTGCTCTTCGTTGTTCGGTTGAAATTGTGTTTGTTCGAGTGTGTTCTTTCTTTCTGTCGCGCACAGGTTTTTGTATTTTTGATTTGACTGCGCTGTTTGTCTTTCTGTACGTAGGTAGACCTTTTCGGCCTTCCTCTGTGTAACTATCGAATGAATTTGCTTCTTCATTTCTTTCTTTCATGATGCGATGCACTGCCTTTCCCCATGATGATCAGCTCTGCTCACGTGGGTGAGTGTCGAATAGAAGTCGTCTCTCCATCGGTCAATGTGTGTGTGTGTGTGTGTGTGTGTGTGTGTGCGGTTTTTTCATCTGTCTGTGTGTGTTCGATGCATCTGTCTGTCTGTCTGTCTGCATTCTGGACAGTAAGCATGCGGGCCTGGCAATAGGCGTGCCTGCAATTCAATGGAAAGTGAGGGGAAGGTTAAGCGGACAGGTCGATGGAATGTGAGAACAATAAAGAGGAGAAGGGGGGGAACCAGAGAGGCTCAAACGTCTTCTTTTCTATTTCTGTGTCTGTCTGTTGAGGTGGAAGAAAGGAGGAAGTGTAAACTGACACTGTGAGCTGGACCCAGTGCGTGGATGCACAGCACCTGCCTGCAGTTCCTCTCCCTCCTTCAAATTCCTCTCCCCTCTCTCTTCAATAATCTGTGTCTGTCAATCCATCTGAAAGTCTTCTGTCTGTACAACAATGAGCAACAGAAGTGAGAAACTCTCTGCTGTTCTTAATAGTGAATCCGGCACGCTGGCTCTCCGGTCATGCTTGCTTGCTCGCTGCGTTTTTTTTTCATTCGTTCGTGGGTCGGATGGTTCATTGTCTTCTCAGGTGTTTCTGTTTTTTTCATTTAGTCCTCGGGTCGGCCGAGCTTCCTGTTTCTTTTCCATCCATGCAATGGAGTGATGGCTGAGAGAAGGAAGGCGGTAAAGGACGGAGTCGGGTCGATGAGGGCATTTCTTTGAGTCGATGCGGGAGGGAGGGAGGGAGGGCGATTGAATAAAAAGTCCATCCATTTGATGCCTCTTAGCTTGAAGAGGGCGTGAATCGATCAGTCAGAAAGAAACGCAAGACGAATAGAGCAATCGTCGCCTTTGAAGCGACGGAGGAGAGGAGAGGAGGAGAACGCGACATTGGCGTTTTTTTTTCTTTTCTTCCTTTTCATTTCCTGCCTGCAAGACGGCCAGTTAAATGACTGACGGATGATTCTGTTTGTCCAAGCTTGCTTCTTTCTAAACCAAAGCGTTGAACGATAGGCAGGTCAGGCAGAATAATGGAATTCAGTAAGTCTTCTTTTCTTTCATTCGATAAATTGATTTGGCCTGCTGATTGGATCGACCAGACTGACGGCTGGCGTTCCTTTCCTTTCCTTGTCAAAGGAATTCAGAATTTAAGAAAAAACACTGTTGCAATTTGAAGTGGGTGGGAGGGGGATTGATCTTTTCTTCTCTTCAAACAGAGAACACGCAAATGAAGTGTTAATTACATCCCGAAAGACGAACCCTTTCCTGAACGCTCGCTCGACTTGGAGTCGACTGAGCGTTTCTTTTTTTAGACGATCACCATTTTTTTCTCGTACGTGATTGATTTTTGGGACTTCCAAAAACATTCTGTCACGCAGAGAGGCATCTGACTGCTGCACTTGCATGCATGTGCCCGTGTTGCTTTTTGGCAGTGTTCTTTCGGCCGTGTGCGTTCTATTAATAATAGGTGCAGGTCTGCGCACGTGCGCTGAGAAGGAAACATTGAGCGAGTGTTCTCCTCCCTGCCCCTGCTGCTTTCCTTTTCTCCTCTTGTTTGTGTTTTTTGCCTCCAACCGGAATCGAGCAAAAGACTAGAGATCGATTTATACCGCAAAGCGTAGACGAGCTCCTTTCATTTGAATGGAATCGGATTCGTGGTTACTTTCTTGCCCGTACGTGTGCACGGTGCAAGGGGTGCATGCGCGGTCTGTGTGCACGTGCGGGAAACAACGGCGATGCCCCCGCCGTGCCTCCCTTTGCTTTGCCTGTTGAGGGTCCGTTAGGTGTCGCTGTGACGGATGGGGGGGGGGGGGGGNGGGGGGGGGGGGAGGGAAACAAAAAATGTCCTGCCGGATGGGCCCGATGGGGCCATCGATCCATCCTGCTGTTTAGTACGACGACCAATGATTACTCTGCCATGCATTCACTGTCTTGCATGGTGCTTGCCAGTTAGTTCTTGAGAGAATCAGAGAAGGCGAGGCAGCTTGTAGCAAATACACGCGACGGTGCACGCAAATTCACGAAGAGGAAGTGTTTCTAGAAGTGTTTAGAATCATGCATCAACTATATATTGAATAATTATAACTGTATAATTTTATGAATTGTTATCTAGCTACATCGACTATAAACAAAATTTTGAGTTGCTTGTGCTGACTTGTCGAACGCTACCTGCCTAATTATGAGCCAACGGCGATGGCATATGATGATGATGATGATAAGTTGAATTTTAGGACACATTATCATTCAAACTGCTAGTCAAATTGCTATTCTAACGCAATTAAACGCATCACTCTGAATAAAGTCCACAAAATCGAGTAGAAAGTTTATATGTAAGTTTATGCGTGTGTTTTAATGATTATCGCTAGGATGATCGAGGTTTTTATGTCTTTTCTTCTTTTAAATGGACTCTATTAGGATTAGGATTAGGATTTATGTCCAGAGGATTGGCCTCCCGCCCTAATGCCGCATGTCTGACGTGCAGCTCCCAAGGAAAGCGTCTAGACGCATCAGACCTCCCTGGCCAGCCCGCACAGGTCTAGCTTGTGCCGTAAACGGTTTACAATTGAAGAAAAAGCACACGCGGCATCATTTTTCCTTTATCTGAATGGCTTTCTCGTTCTAATCTGAGGCCATCTGGTAGAGGGGCAAAAAGCTGCCAAAAGTGAAATGACTTTTAGTGCTGAAACGTAATAGTAAAAAGGAGAAAAAGAATTGAGAGAAGAGATTAAGACCAAGTGAGAGAGAGAACACGTTTATTTCATACTTTTAGAGTAACCAAGAACGTTTCTTTTCCTGAGATGCACAAAGGGGAACGGTAAAGCCCTCTCTTCTTCTTTTAAATGGACTCTATAAATGATTGAGGGTTTTGTCTATAAAATAAAAGTGTACAAAAAAAAAAAAATCATTTTTCTTGCAGATTTTTTTTTTCATACACAAAAAAACATATTTTATGTGCCGGCCCGTACTCAAACATGGTCGGGCAGGTTGCGTCTTTCTAGTCTTACGACTATGTATCATAGTAGAACGTTATGTGTTGTTTAACTTTTGGAGAGTGTAGGAGAGTGTCTGGACGATAAGATTGAATCAGCTGGAAAATTCTGAAATTCTGTCCGATCCTCTTGTCTTCAGTTTCTACAATGACTGAGGGTGAATTGAAACGCATTGAAACAAGCCTGTGCGGATGATTGAGGGTTTTGTCCTGTGCGGATTCATGTTCCGTGCAACACATGCAAAGCTTGTGCACTGGGGGGAGTCTGGGGTACTTAAGCAGCCGGAAAGCGAATCTGAGAGGGGTCTCACCGATACGGGTACGATCAATTAAACATTTTTTTTAAAAAAAATATTTTGTATTTGGAATCTGATACACATGCATGCACAACGACGCAATGCAGTTCATTTATACTTTTTAATTTTCGATCAATTAAAGAGACGTACGGTTAACACATATATATATTCGCCCATCATGATTACATTTACAGACGTTTGAAAGCATATGGATGTGTCAGTGCAATTTCAGTACTTCTTACTGGAGACAACCGGTCACTCAGAGAGCATTTCCGCAGCTACGCTGCTCGGTTGACCGTCGACTCACAAGCGTGCGATCGATTTTTGCCTGTCTTTATCTCGGCATGAATTGATATATACCAGCAGATTCAAACGACTTCAGGGTCTGCAGTTCACTTTCCGGTGTCGTTGCGCAGATCCCAAACGGTTTGTGAGCAGAGGCACGCGGGCTCTTCTCTTCCATGCAGTGAAGCGGAAGAGACAGAAAGAGCCAACAGAAAGACACACAGAGAAGTAGGGGGGGGGAAACATGAAAGACAGCAGTAAGCTCATCGCAGTCACTGGCTTCTTCGTCTGCTCCTCGATTGCCCTCTGGACTGTGCTTCTTTGCACACGGACCTGGTCAGGCACTTGTTATTGCCCAGCTGTGCTTGCCTCGCCGTCAGTGTGTTGAGCTGATGCAACCCTATCTATCTGTTTTTCCATTTGGCCCCTTTCTTCTTCGGCCTGTCTCCCGCAAGGCAGATGTGTGGTGTGAACCTTTCGATTGCTCCATGGGGGTACAAGCCGGTGTTTTGCTGAGCCCCTTCCGTCTCTCTGCATGGCCTTGCGAGTGGGTGAGTGGGTGAGTGTGGGTTAATTCTTCAAGGCATGCTCAAATACTAAGCATGCACATATTTAAACAAAAACAATCCTTTTTGTCTATATGTCTGGCCTTGTGAGCGAATGAATGAGTGCAGGTTCTTCAAGTCATGGAATCTCTTCTTTGCGGGGATTGTCGAGATCGAAGCAAGCCTGACTCACTTGACCCTCACTGGGAGTGCGTGGGTGATCAACAACAAATTGTGAGTGAGTGAGCCTTTGGCCCATTCACCAGACAGAGAGGCAGCAAGACCGAGAAAAGGCGTGTCAAGCATTCAGACAGTCAGGCAGGCAGAAAGACATCCAGCAAAGCCGTGAGCAGGACACATATGCAGTCATGCAGACCCACAGACAAAGAAATAGACAGTAACTCGGTTGCATGCAGAGAGAGTTGTATCGGCAGACATTTTTTCCTTCTCTCCGGCATTTCATGAGCATACGTGTGAAGGCAGAGAGAGTGCAGCCTTCACTCGGTCATGCCAGTAGACAGCGCAGCTTTCTTTCTTTCTCTCACCTTTCAAGGTTTCCACCCATTTCTGCCCGTTTTTCGTTCCTCTCTCTCTCTCTCTCTCTCTCTCTCTCTTTCTCTCTCTCTCTTTCTCTCTCTCTCTTTCTTTCTCTCTCTCTCTGTCTCTGTCT
>JAHBMJ010002574.1:0-17860 GCA_018398765.1 Chromera velia | reverse complement strand
TCGACGTGCACGCGCGCGATGAGAGCGCTTACACCGCTTTCAGATAGGGCCCCACCTGGAGCTGGCCATTTTTTTTTTACAAAAAAAAAAAGAATTGAAAAATGAAAAAGAAAACCATACAGATTCATCCATACAGATTAGTCGATGCAAAGGGTGGTTGAATAGTCACAATTCAAGGGCCAGGGCTTCGTAGAGTCAAACTATAAAAACGCGTTTTTCTCAAAATAACTTCTTTTTCTTTCTGACTGATAGAACATGCGAATGGAAGGAAAGGGCCACCCACCCAACCTACCAAGTAACTAACCCACTTATGTTCTCTCCCTGCCTGCCTTCTTCCCTTCTCTCTCTTTTTCACTCTTCTACCACAAGCTTTCTACCATCGAATACACTGTCTGATTGAACATGCCCCTACCTTTCACTTTCTACCAACCAATTACCAAGCCCCCCCGTACAGTGTACACTCATCTGTTTTGTTTATCTTTTATCACCCTTTTCTACCATGTCCTACCCACTGCACCTCTCTGCTTTTTCATTCACTGACAGTCATTCGTCTATTCAGTCACACTTCTCCTGCCACACATACTCTCTGCTCCCGTGAAATGCCTGTTTCACTCTTTCTTACCTACTTACCTCGATCCTTTCTCCTTCTTTTTCTCTCACTGAAACGTATGCACCGTCTCTCTGCACTCTTTCTCCCTCTCCCACCTTCTTTCTCTCTCTCTCTCTCTCTCTCTCTCTCTCTTTCTCTCTCTCTCTCTCCTTCCCTGCTAGCTCTGTACACCCAACCTCTGAACTAGCTTGCGTGCACCCTCACACTCAGTGACCTACCTACCCACCCACCCAACCACTCATCCATCTATTCATCCATCTATCCATCCATCCATACACACACACACACACACACACACACACACATAGAGGGAAGGGGGAGGGGGGGGGCAAAAAAGGGTCCAAATCGAAGAAGACCAACTTTCCGAGAAACGCCGTCCAGAAAGAGAGTCAGTCGCTCCAAGTAACCTGCAGAGACGGCAGAGACGGCAAAGACGTTTATTCAAGAGAAAAAAGAAATCAAAGTCACACAGCTCACGATGCCCTGGCCCTTGAATTGTGACCAAATAGGCGTATACCACCCTGACGTACCTATAGACAAACACCTGCCAACATCCACTGACTTGCACACAGACAAACACCATGTCACCCTTTGCTCTTATATTTTGCGCCATTGTCATACGTCTGTCATCGACGTGCACGCGCGCGATGAGAGCGCTTACACCGCTTTCAGATAGGGCCCCACCTGGAGCTGGCCATTTTTTTTTTACAAAAAAAAAAAGAATTGAAAAATGAAAAAAAAAACCATACAGATTCATCCATACAGATCAGTCGATGCAAAGGGTGGTTGAATGGTCACAATTCAAGGGCCAGGGCTTATATAGGCCCCCGCATGCATGGCGCCGCCGCGAGGTACTGTGGTCGACGTCTCCGAGACGACGAGACGATGACTCTCCTCATCGATCTGGTGAATTTGCGCAACTGCGGGGGCTCCTGTATGAGTCATGACGTCATTCGTGGGCTTCTACCAAGATCAAAGCTAGAGCTTGAAGTTCGAGGGAAGCTGGAGGCTGAGAGAGGAAGGAAAGGAAAAGGTCAAGAAGAGAACAAAGAGAAGCAGATTTGTATGAAATCACGGTCGATTGGAGCACCTCACCTCGTCCTATCTATCACGAGCTCCCTCCTGGAAGGCCACTTGCGCTCCTGCTCGGTCCATTTTTGAGGCAGGCTGCGCTCGTGACCCGTTTCTTCTTTCGGCAGCTTCTCATTTCGTACTCAGTCTGACAGACATTTACCCGTGCGCAGCAGAATGATTGGCTTCAAGTTTGAAAGGCCCCTCTATTCGCTGAGGCTTCGTGAGCCCTTTCTTCTTTTATGCACGCTTCTCTTTCTTTTGGACTCTACCAGCGCTCTGTTTTCGGTCAGTCACGTACGCCCTTGGCGTACAGATCTTGCACGCTGCCTGTGTATCTGCCCTTTCGTCTTGTGCCGTCTCCTATTCGTCCAGAAAATGAGTCGTAAACATGAGATCCGGACATGGAGACTCAGGGATGGTCTGTTCTGGAAAATCATGGGGAAGTTTTAGCTGGTTTGATGAGAAACCAAATGTTTGTCGTCACGAATCGGGGGAGGCTTGATGTGGAGTTGGACGATCTCCTTTGGTTGCCGGGATCACCCTTCAAATGGTATGAATAAATGCGCATGCAGGGACCGCGGGATCGTCTGCCCACTGCTTTGTCTGTGCACTGCCCGTCCTCTTCCTCCTCGGCATTTCTTCTGGCAGGGTCTTCGGCTTTCTCCCGCGATGGTCAGACGGTCAACAATCAAAATGGCGGGGGAATGAATGTGTGTGGGGGGGGGCAGGGGGTTGTGGAGGGAGGGAGGGAGGATGACGCATGACAGGATGAACGTGAGGGAGAAGACATGCAGGCATTTGATTTGATTCACACTTTACTTTGAGGCTTTCTGTCTGTCTGCCAGGCTGACTCTTTAACTTGGGGCCAGAGAGAAGAAGGAAAGAAATGTGTGATCGAGCATGCGTCCCTTCCCTCCACGATCGAGGCCTCCCTCCCGCATTGACTTGTTCTTCACTGCTCCTTTCGTGCTTCCTTTGTTCGCCTGTCGACGTGCAGATGGGAAGCAACTCTCGCGACCACCTCGTCGCCCCCACACCCGTAGTCGCGCTCTGTCTTTGTCAACCAGGAGGGAGACGGGAGGGCTTCTGCGTTCGCGTTCGCGTTCCTGTTTGCGAATGGGGTTGAACGAGTGCAGCAGGGAGCAGCCCGAGAATGTTGTCATTGTCGGTTCCGGTCCGGCTGGATACACAGCTGCGATCTTTGCCGCCCGAGCTAACCTGAAGCCTGTGGTGTTTGAGGGAATTTCGTCAGGGCCACCTGGGGGTCAGCTGATGACCACCACGATGGTGGAGAACTTTCCGGGGTTTCCCGAGGGCGTCATGGGACCGGAACTCGTTCGGAACATGCGCCGACAGGCACTCAGGTGTGTGTGTGTGTATGTATGTATGTATGTATGTATGTGTGTGTGTGTGTATGTGTGTGTGTGTGTATGTGTGTGTGTGTGTGTGTGTGTGTGTGTGTGCTTGTGCTAGTGTGTGTGTGTGTGCTAGTGTGTGTGTGTGTGTGTGTGTGTGTGTGCGTGTGTGTGTGTGCTTTTGTTCGTTGGCGGCTGGGTTCACGAACTAATGACCTCTCCATTGGCATACCTTCTGAAACTGCACCGATGTACAATAAATTCAGTTCCCGGCTGTCTTGCAAGGAATTGCATACCCCCACTAGCAGATAGTGTGGATGGAGAAGTTTTGCTCTTTGGTCATGCACACACAGAAAACAGCCGGGAGGCTGATTGACTTGACGGCCTCTCAAACTGTACGTGTGTGTGTGCAGGTGGGGAGCCGAGATGATTGAGGAGGATGTGATTGAGGTCAACATTCGCGGTCGGCCGTTCACGGTGAAGACCCCAGAGAGAGACGTGGACACTCACGCCATCATATTCGCAACAGGTGGGACGGGAGGACAGGTTTCGTATGTGAGAGAGAGAGTCTGCGTGAACGAATCCATGTCAGCCTCAGTGCAGGGCCATCCGTGCGGACATGAGATCATGCACGTACGGCCAATAGAGCGTTCATGGAGGGTGGGAGGCTGATTGGGCCGGGTTTATTAGATCTTCTCAGCCTCTCTCTCTCTCTCTCTCTCTCTCTATGTGTGTGTGTGTGTGTGTGTGTCTGTGTGTCTGTGTGTCTGTGTGTGTCTGTCTGTCTGTCTGTCTGTCTGTCTGTCTGTCTGGCGCTGAGTCCGCCACTCTGTCCCTTTCTCGGCTTTTGCCCCGCTTGTGCGGGGTGGGCTCAATGTGACGTCTGTAACTTTTTCAGAGACCGCGCCCCCCCCCCTCAAAAAAAAAAACAATCTGCTTTGCCGGGACTCCTGCTTGACTGTGCAGGTGCGACCGCGAACCGACTGATGTTGCCGAACGAATACGAATTTTGGAATCGGTAAATGGGAGTGGGGGTTCTGGGGTCTTCTGTTTTCCGTCTTGTACTTTGTGTCATCGATCTCTTTTCACGCTCGCATGCATTTTCGTTCCAGCATTGCATACAGACAGACAGACTGACATCGATCTTTTTGCCTCCATCAGTTCGGAGCTCTTTCCGCGCCACCCTTTCGGCCATCCTGGCCGGGTGACGCGGTGATCTTCTCTCACTGTTCTTTGTCTTCTCCCTTCCCCGCTGTCCCCCTCCCCCCCCTTTCTTCCTCTCGTTCTCTCTGTTTGTGAAGACGTGTGTATGTGTGTGTGGTGCGATGTACCTGTTTGCAGAGGCATTTCATCTTCCGCTGTATGCGACGGCACGGCCCCGATGTTTAGGGACCAGGTGAGTTGGCCTGTGCCTCTTCTTTCTTTGTGGTGGTGAAGCTGATGAAGTTTTTTTAACTCAAACACGCACACGTTCTCCGGGGGGTGCGGTTTCCTTCCATTTACAAAGCACATACTTCATTCAACTCGTTGGAACGGAAACCTTGGCGGTCTGAAGAGACAAAGACGGACAGCTGCGGTTTGTGGCTACTGATTCGTTTCATGCCAATCTCGATCGAATGCATGTGCAGGTGCTCGGCATCGTGGGGGGAGGCGACACGGCGATTGAGGAGGCGATTTTCCTCTCTGAGTATGCCTCCAAGGTGGAGATGTTTGTCCGGTCAGTCAGTCGGTCGGTCTGTGCAGCCCCGGTTGGGATTTCGTTTTTCACCTTGATTAGCTGCATGAGTGCATGGGGCTTCCTTCGTCGTGAAGGGGTTCGATCGATCGTGAAGGCCGCCCTCTGCTTGTGTGAAGTGACAGTACAGCCTTCAGTTCTCAGGGAGAGAGTGTGTGAGAATGGCTGCGAGCAGCGAACCAAGTCCTGCCTGACCGCTCCATCAGAAATACCGATTCCCCGAATGTCTGTGCCTTGTCCCTTACTCCTGCTCTTTTTTCTTTTCTCTTTCTGCCCGTCTACCTGCAGGTCAGGACAGCTTCGAGCGTCGAAAGCAATGCAGGACAAACTGGCATGCACAAGGAATATTGAAGTGGGTCTGTGTCCTCTCGTCCTGCCTGCCGGTCTTGATTCTGTGCTTTTCCCCTGCACAGTAGTGTGAGAAAGAAGAGACACCAACCAAGAACGAAGGCTGCATTCGCCCTTTTCCTGCAAGTTTCTTCTTTCTCCGTCCATTCAGTTGATTAGTTCTCAAACTGCAGGTCGTGACGTCACAGCCCTTCAAAAGCAGACGTGTGTGAGGAAAAGCGTGCAGGCCGGGGGGATATTTGTATCTCCACCAAGAAAGAAGAGTCAGAGCAACCTGCCCATCGATAACAGCGTTGCCTCATTCACCGATGTTTGCATGTTCTTCACATGCACGAACATTTCCCCCATTTTTCTCTTCCATTGATTTTTGTGATCTGAAGATTTATTCGGCCTTGAAGAAAAGGGAGCGTGTTCGTTCTGCATGGTTGCAGGTTCACTACCAGACAACGGTAAAGGATGTGTACGGTGACAAAGTGGGCAGCGACCATGCGTCGCCCGTTAGGGGTGTTCTTGTGCAGGTGGGTTTGAAAAAGGTTTCATTGAGTTTGGGTCCATATATGGGTGGGTTGTTACACCTCTTTGGCGCGCTTAAGAGCGGATGAAAAAAGCATGAACCGACAGGGAATGGGGGCAGGAAAGAAAAGAAGGGAGTGGCTGAAGAGAAGAGACTACCAATTGAAAACTGGATCGATGGACTCTTTGGTCAAACTGTCGCTCCACTGATTATTTTTTTCCTGTTTTTCCCGCCTCGGTCTGACTTGCATTGGCTTTCTTTCTGGTGATAGAGAAAAAGGAAGACTCTATTGTTCCATCTTCTCCTTCTGTTCGTTGTCTTTCTTCGGTCAATCTTTTTTTGATGAAGAGACTCTCGTCTGGTTTCTCTCCCTCTTGTTTCCCTTCTTTCTTTGCAATTGTTTTTCTGTCCGAACTGCGTCACCTGCATGGCGTGCTCTTTCGAAACTAGGGCATGGACTCCACATAAAGAAAACACGATGATATGAATACCGGCACAATGAAAGTGTTTACGTTACTCCATTGTCTCTGAATTTTCCTTTTTCTTTCAGAACGTCGAAACGCTGGAAGACCGGAAGGTCCCGTTGAGGGGTCTCTTCTACGCCTGCGGTCACAAACCCAACACCCTTCTTTTGCAGGTCTGCATGTCTCTCTGGTTTCATCTACACTTTTCCTCCCTTTTTCCGGACATCGTCGAGTGACTCACAAGTGCGCATGAATGCTTCTCTCCATTCCCTTGATTTTCTTCGCGGATCCATCCGACCGTATTCGCTGTGCTTTCTAGGCTCTCTCGATCCGCCTGGGTCTCTGGAATTTAAGGGATCGGTTTGTGAAGGGGTGCATCTGTGTACTTGACATGTAAGCCAAGCGCCGTCGAGAGAAGCTGCATCTGAATAGTGACTGAATGTGAGTGCGTGTGGGTTTGCGCGCGCATCATATGATGAATGCATTTGTACACATGCCTACAGGGAAGTCCGGTGAAGTTGGTCAAGGGCGGCTATGTGATGGTCACTCCAGGAACTGCCGAGACCTCGATGCCTGGAATATTTTCCGCAGGAGATGTGATGGACGCTAGGTGGGTCCATCAATGAGCAGACGGTCTGCAAATTGCCTTGTTAAGGGAAAGAAATGCCTTCTTTGTTCTCTAACGATCTGTGCCACTCCCTCCCTGTGTGTGTGTGTGCGCGCGGGGGGGNNGGGGGGGGGGGGGGACACACAGAGAGAGAGAGAGACAGACAGACAGACAGAGAGAGAGAGACAGAATTGACCGAAAGCCGTTGGAACCTACCTCCTGGCAGTATGTCAGCCAGAGCGCACAACAAGGAGAAGGTCGTGTGAGAGAGCCGCCCCCAAGAATTCTTCTTCGACGGAGCGTTCGAAGGTGGCGAGGCAGTTCTTCTTTTGTTGGTTGACGAGACGAAAGGAAATTACAGTACACTACCAACGTCGCGCTTCTCTACTGCAAAATGCTTTTTGTGAAGCTTTCTCAAACGTCTTCTCTGTATGTGTGCCTCTTTTTCTCTGTACTTGCGTGCAGATTCCGCCAAGCGGTAACAGCTGCCGGAAGTGGGTGTGTGGCTGCGATGACATGTGAACGTTGGCTGATCTCGGTCGGTGAAGGACGGAGTGGTGGAGTGTTCTGTGCACAGGCAGGGGTGATCATGCTCTTCCTTTTCTTGTCACTGCTCGCTTCTCCCCGTCTTCATGCCATCTTCATTCCATTCTAGACTGTGCATCTTTCTCTCTCTCTCTCTCTCTCTCTCTCTCTCTCTGTGTGTGTGTGTGTGTGTGTGTGTTTATGTGTCTGTCTATCTGTCTGTCTGTCTGCCTGTCTCTGTCTGTCTGTCTCTCTCTCTCTTTCTCTCTCTCTCTCTCTCTGCCTGTCTAGTCTTTTGGAGCCAGAATGAAGATCAAGATTTTAGTGAGAAAATTTGCTAGTAGCAAGTCAATCACCCCAAAGAACTCTGATGAATGCTGGCCGCAGTGCGCTTTTGACATGACGCATCAACCCCGACAGGCCCTGTCTGTTTGTTGGGTTGTCTGACTGCATGTCCGTGTTTTTCATGATTGTCCTTGCGATTTCTCTTCCGGTTTTATGATTCTTGCATGCCTGAAAAGAAAAAGAAAAAACAGGTCATGCAGCATGTCTGTCTGTCTGTCTGTCTGTCTGCACGAACGCAGGAGGGTCTGGCAAGAGAGTGGCACAGCGAGTGCGACGTTGCGGGCCAAGGGAGAGAGGTGGAGGTTGATGACTTGGTGGGTGAACTCTATTTGTCTTGTTCGTTTTTTGCATGATCAAGATTGGATGTTTTTCTCCTTAGTTGGTCGGTTCGTTGTTCGCCTCCCCCTGGCTTGCTTGCGGTCTTGCTTGCCTGAGGAAACGAAGAAGAAGAAAAGGTTTCTCTCCCTTCCTTCCTTCCTTCCTTCCAGGTGAATCGTCACGAGATAAGATGAGATTTATGCTATAAAATGAGGCATTTGTTTTCGATCAAGTTCTTTTGGGTGCTTCAGGAGAAATGAAGGTTTGGGTTGTAGCCCTCTGAATATGTCCAGCTTGTGGAAACTCTGAAACTGTTCCATCGATCGATGGAGCCTTCACATGGACGCCTCTTTGTTCTATGGCATTTTCTCTTCTCTGTTGTGGAGGTGCCGAGAAATTCTTCCTTCCGATGGAGGCTGATTGGCTGCTTCATCCTTGGATTCCTTCCTTCCTTTCTGCAGGATGACCATCTGCTGAACGAGAGCAAAGAAACTTTCGATCTCAGCAGTACGAGGTTGGCCTTGCCTTTGTTTCTTCTTGTCCTTTGTGAATCTTCCTTTTTTTTCCCGTCCTCTACGCGGCTTTTTTGTCTCTCACTTTTTCTTTCTCTGTCTTTCTGCTGCTGCTCTCTCTCTTTCTCTCTCTCTCTGGGGAAGGGGGGGGCGAGGGGGGGCACGGGCGGGTGATTTCGATGCTGTACCCAGGAAAGTCGTGGCCTCACTTGGGAGGGAGAGTCGATCTCTCTCTGTTTTTGTCATCCCGTCACCCCTGAAATCGCAAATTCACTCGGACAGCGCTCCCGAACCAAATCTCTGCCTTTCTTCGTCTCATCCTTTGTCTGCAGGCACCACGGGACCTACGCATTTACACGACTCCGAAAAGAAAGCCAAAAACCCGTGCTGGTCAAATTCATCTCACCCAACTGTGGACCCTGCCAAGTCAGTGAGTCCGTCAGGCTATCAGTCAGTCAGTCAGTCAGTTCGTCTGTAAAGAAGAGACTCTTTCTCCTTCCTTCGGGGTGGGTGGGGGTTATGCGTTTCCGCGAATCTTGCAAGCTGATCTTTTTGTTTTGGTGTGCAATTAGCCAAGGATGCCCTTCGTTTTTCTGGCTGTCTCACTTCGTATGTGCATGATTTGCGTCGTGTTTTCTCTTCCTTCCTTCAGATTCTCCAACCGATCATCAGCAACGTGGTCGATGACTTCAACGACAGTGTCAGTCTCTCCCTTCTTCTCCCTATGGGCTGCTCTCTGTCACTCTTCCTTTCCCGGCTGCTTTCTGGAAAGATCTCTTTCGGAGTTTGCACGAATAAATGCCCCGGAATGAAAGTTTGCCTCCGTGCTGTGGCTCTTCGTCGTCCTGCCTCGCCCTCTTTTTGAGATTGTGTGTGTGTGAAAGAGAGAGAGAAAGCACGCGCCGAGAAAGCACCAGTACAGCAAAAATGAGCATTTCTGTTATTTTACATGTGTCCGCAGATCCATTACGTCGAGGTGGACATCACAGAGTCCCCAGATATCGCCTCGGATCTGGATGTCTCGGGAACCCCCACCGTGAAGTTGATGAGAGAGGGCATCGTGCTGGACTCTGTACAGGGTCAGTGGGTGAATTGCTATCTCTCTCTCTCTCTCTGGGGATCTCTTCGGATACATCGGGGTCTTTCGTCCTCCCTCCCTCCCTCCATTGCGCCACACACCCCTGACTCTCTCCTTTATTCGTCAGACTTCAATAGGGGGACGGTTTGCCTGGTCTGGTCTGGAGGCTTGATGGGGTGGGCTTGATGTTCTTTCTTCTCCCTCCCTCTCTGTGCGTGTACACAGGCGCGTATGTGTGTGCATGCTTCATGTATTTGACGAGACACGCAGGCGGCATCCCTTTTTTGTCCATGCGCTTCTCTGTTTGTCCTTCTTCACAGTGATATGTGTGTGACAGATGAGTCAAGTATAGTCAAGTCTATCGCGCTGCGCTGTCTGTGTCTGTCTGCCTGTCTGTGTCTGTTTGTCTGTCTATCTGCCTGTACATATAGTCTGTCTGCCTGTCTGTCTGCCTGTACATATAGTCTGTCTGCCTGTCTGTGTCTGTCTGCCTGTCTGCCTGTCTTTGCCTGTCTGTCTGTGTCTGTCTCTCTGTCTGTTCGTCTGTCTTTGCCTGTCTGTCTGTGTCTGTCTGTCTGTCTGTGTCTGTCTGTTTGTCTGTCTGCCTGTCCGTGCCTGTCTGTTTGTTTGTCTGTCTGCAGGGGTCCGAGGTCCCTCTGTGTACAGGGACCTGATTGAGACGGCGCTGAGGGGATTCACTCCCTTGAAGAGATGACCGATAGATAGATAGATGGATGGATAGTGGGGGGGAAGAGGGAGGGAGAGAGAGACCGAAAGGCAGGCAGGCAGACAGACAGACAGACAGACAGACAGACGGACAGACGGATAGAGAGAGAGAGAAAAGCTGCAGGAAGACAGACAGACAGACAGACGGATAGAGAGAGAGAGAGAGAGAAAAGCTGCAGGAAGACAGACAGACAGACGGACAGACGGATAGAGAGAGAGAGAAAAGCTGCAGGAAGACAGACAGACAGACAGACAGACGGATAGAGAGAGAGAGAAAAGCTGCAGGAAGGCAGACAGACAGACAGACAGACAGACGGATAGAGAGAGAGAGAAAAGCTGCAGGAAGACAGACAGACGGATAGAGAGAGAGAGAGAGAGAAAAGCTGCAGGAAGACAGACAGACGGACAGACGGATAGAGAGGGAGAGAAAAGCTGCAGGAGGACGGATGAAAAGACAGAACAGAAAAACAAAGAAAGAGACCGGCTTACCGACCGACGGGAAATTGAAAGAAAATTGAAGAGAAGAAAAAAAACTGAAAGGGATTCTGTGGGACAACAAAATGGGGGGAAGAGGGGTCTTTGTTTCATTCCATTGACTCCCGGGTGGGGGGGGGGACGTGGAAGAAGTCAGAAAGCATTACAAAAGAGGAATTCAAAAGAAAAGGGTTGCATCCCCATTCTCATAGCACGTTTTTTTTTGTCGAGCTTGAATGGGCCAGGGGGAAACTCAGTAGTTGTTGCTGGGTAGGCATTTTGGGGAATTTGAAAATTCACTCACTACCCTCGCACTAGAGGAAGAAGGGGGGTGAGTAATGTTGTGTGTCTCCCTCTGTTTTCTCGATAGCTGTTTCTGTCTGGATTCTGCTTGAAGTGGAGGCAGTCAAAAAGTCTGTTCGAATGATGACGACAAGAAGGAGCAGATAGTAGAAAAGACGACGAATTACAATTCCGTTGAGTCATTTTGGTGTCCAAAGAGAAGAGCAAAACCATTTTGTGTGCCCTTGTTCGCACACATACACGGAGTCCCCCGCAATCGTTTGTTCGTTTGTCTGTGTAGGCTTCCCATCATCCAGTGTGAATGTGAGGGTGCGTGTGCGCGCGTGTGTAAGTGAGTGAGTGAGTGAGTGAGTGAGTGAGTGCATGATTCGAGTAGGAGAGTGGGCGGGTGAGTTCCTCGAAATGACCAGAAAGAAGGGCGACTCTATCAATCACATCAATCCAATGAGTGCGGTGCGGCCAGTCCACTGATCTTTCTCGGTGGCTCTAAAAGTTTCTTTATGTATTTGTTCCTGGCGTGCAACTTTCTGAGTCAGCCCCAGACAGACATGCCGTGCCCGTTTGTTTCCCTTTTCGAGGAAGCTGCGAAATTCATCTGCATGGAGAAGGTTTTTCTTGGTTCTTGACTGTCTGGCCTGGGCTTGTCGTCACTCCGTCTGAAGGTTTAGAAACGGACTGAATGAAGAATGAGGAGATGCAGAGTTGCTTGGCCTGCTCTGGAGGAGTCCTTTTTGACAGCAACTTGAAGTTGTGGAGACTGCACATTTGATGCATGTTTTCGGTGTGCATGAAATTTTCGTCTACCCTTTTGCATGTTTCCACCTCATGTCTGCCTCTCTTTCTGACAAGTTTCTAGGCAAGTTTTTGCCTGTCATTGCCTGTTTCTGTGTGGGGCAGGCTCAAATTGTGAGCAGCGGGGAGAAAATTCACTCTTTAAACTTCGTAGAACACATGTGCGCGATCGTGCGCGCATGTACATGCACGTATGCATGCCTCCGCCAGTGGACCGCCACACAAAGTGCAACAAATCGCTGTAAGCTAGTATAATTAAAGGTCTGGTTTAAACAGTGGTTTTAAATATTTAAAAATTAAGACAAAAACTCAGTTTCCTTTAAGTCGCGTCTTGACCGAAATGGGCCCTTACTAGTATTAACTAGTATATATAGTAATCAAATTTTTAAAAAAACGTAGTCTCGTACGTACTAGAGCTACATTACACCTCAATTTAATATGAGAACTTTCAATGGGAAACATCATGCAAATTTGTTGGTTCGTAGGTTGGTTTACCTGTAACCTATTTGATTTTACCTCAGCTACTACCACTTAAAAGTTCAAGCCGCATTTTTGGATAACCTTGAAAGTCTGCGCCGTAAGCGCGGATCATTTACGGTGTCTTGAAGTAAAAACCACATATCTGGATGGTATCTTGACCATCTACGCCGCAGGCGTGGACGGTCTCTTGAAAAACGATGTCGCAGATAGAGATCATCTTGATTATATTTTTTTAAGAGGCACTTAGGCTTAGGGAGGTTTAACTACTAGTAAGCTAATTAAAATTTATACTTTCTATAGTATGAAGAAAATGCTATAAATATACATATACATCTAGTGTATATACATATACATGAATTAATATAGACTCTAAAACTATATAAAAACTTTCATATTTAACTATTATAATGAAGTTATTAAAAGTACGTAGAAATGTAAAACCTTGTCCTCAATATGATTCTAATTTAGATTATGGAGATATGAAACACCGCCTATATAAAGGGCAACACTAGGGGCGACATTAGCTGCACACTATTACTTTTTCTAGATGTCCTGTCTCACGGTGCGCGCCTCTGTTCCTCTGCTATCTAGTCACTAGTGCAATGTTCTTCCGACCACGGCTGCCTCTAGCAGACCCCAGAGCTAGCCCCAGAGGGAGAAACCACCAGACACTGCTAAAGCCCGGGCCCTGCTTCTTCAAGCAAGAACCGAAGGGAAGACAGAAACCCCCATGGTCGCTCACGTGAGGTTGTCGATCAGATTTGATCGGAATACGGGGTCCTGAAGTGCGGCTGCTCCAGTGGAGGCAGCTGCGGGAGCCCCAGTGCCCCCAAGAACTCTGCTTTGTTCTTGGTGTGTCCCTCCCAGTTTGAAAATTCTCTCCATGACCCCCAGCTCAGTCGCAGTCGTGTCCATCCCTGTGAAGGCAGCCCAGTCATTCACGACTAGTCCTGCTCCCAGGACGTCGCTTCCTCTGTTCACAGTACCGGCTGTGAGAGGAATCTCCAACAGCTGAGAAAGCTCCTCCATGTCGTCGACAGGAGTCATCACGTGAACCTGCGAGAGTCGGTAGGCAGAGAAAAGATACTATCAGTTGCACATGGCACTCCTACACATTGTCATGCAAGCACGTGAAGTGCAGTGTAAATGTAGTCCAACAAAAAAGTCTTGCTTTCTTGTTTCGACCACAGCCTGTGTTCCTTTCTATCTCTGCTTCTCTGACACACTTTTCTTGGAATGCGAAAAGTTCATGCCAGAACCTTTCATGCCCTCCGTGAGCGTGAAGAATGCATCCATTTCAACCAAGCAGAAGGACACGTACGACGATTTCTTTTGTTTTTCGGGTTGTTTCACAGCGAGAATTCTACATAAAAGGAAGTGATCGGAATTTTCGGGGAAGGGGTGACGGGTTTCCGGTTAACGGAAGAGTGGCACATCCACGAGGCCCAACCGCACAGGTACGTAAGTCTTGCTGGTTGAATCTTTCTGTGGATGGACGAAGGATGCGACGGGTGAAGAGAAAGTCGAAGGCGCAAAAAGGGTACCAGAAGAACAACGCTCGTCCATCTGAAGGGCAACGCAATCGAAGACGGGACTGAGGAGATGAGCAGAGACCGTTGAAAGAACAGAGAAAACGCGAGGAAAGAGAGAGAAGAAACGGTCGCACAAAGAGAAGTGCACAAGGTCTGCAGTCTTAAGAGACACCTGAGAGAAACAGAGACTCACCAGACCACCCTGATTGGAAAACACACAGTAACTTCCGACAAGGACGTTCCCCGCCACGGTTGCCCTGAACACCTCAACGCCCAGGGTGTCTGCAATGATCTCTTCAGTCTCTTTGTCCAAGTCCGTATGGACAAGTGCGACGTAATCATTACAAGCAATACAGTTCCCCAAAGCACTCAACCTCTCCTCCACTCTTTGGACCTTCACTGCATCAGGAAGCGAATTCCGAAGTTGCTGAAGTTCCTGATCTGTCGTGATGGAGGGAACCAACAGGCCCTTGCGGTTTCCTGCACAACCCACACGGAAACGAATAGGGAGAGTCAGTTTACTTACTCAGAAGCGCTGACCAGCGAAACGAAAGAAGCCAACTTACCAACTGTCACCCTCCCCACGATGCGGGTACCTCCAATGGAGGCATGAATGACTGGAATGTGCTGTGCAAGTTCCGCCTCGAAGATCGAGTAGAAGTTCTCAGATCCGCCAAGTGCAGTCAGACAGTACCCGTTTGTCAGACGGGCAAACACGCCAACCTCGCTGCTGTTCTCAAAACTTGCACGAACCGCCATACTGTTGCTCACAAGCGTCTCTTTCCTTGCGACCAGGAACTTGGGAGAGAGAAAAACTCACCCGGAAATTGAACGAAACGTTCAGCAGAAGAGAAGTGCACCCCTCAAAAGAAGGGCTACGAAGCTACAAATGCAAGTGGGAACAGCTACTAGGGCTGAATCGAGCACCGAAGCAACCCTGACAACATGCATTGCAGCCACAGAATTCGAATTCGGCTATTTAGCTCGGCGAACAGGAGATTCGAGACGGGCCGCCGCGCGCGCGTCTCTGGGACCAACCTGAAATTTTAGCCACACAGCAACATATATGCAGTCTCGGCCGGGCTGCATGGTGTTTCAACGTGTTTCAACCGGTCAGTATCAAAGCGTCTTGCACCGTTCCTTTTGCGGCTTCGGAGGAGCATTAACTGTGTCCTCCGTCCGGCTAACGGTCCTGCTCTCTGCCTGCAACTATCTCGCCTCGCGCCCTCTTGCTCCGCTCCGAATTCTGTAAGTGAGATTCTCGCTTCCGTCTACGCACAATCCCGTCTCCTGTGCAGTATTTCACGTTTCTGAGTCCGCCATGCTCCGCACCGGTTGTACTTCTGAATTCTCCCGCCTCCCGGACGTGGATCGGTCTCCTGCACACAAGTTTCGTGCGCTCTGTAGGAGTGGGGCCTTTTCTCAGCCAACACCGGGGAAAGTGTCTGGCTTTGTGCAGGCAAATCTTGTTGCTCTTCCAAAAGCATTTGCCTTTGACTTCTTGCTCTTCTGTCTAAGGAACCCCCAAGCCTGTCCACTTCTAGATGTGACTGAGCCCGGAGATCCTTGTCCGCACTCTGTGGCAGAGGGCGCAGATCTGCGAAAAGATGTGCCCAGGTACAGAGTATGGAGAGACGGGAAGTTCGTCGAGGAGCGAACTGATGTGACTGACCTTTGGGGTGAGGACTTTGTCGGATTTCTCCTTGGGTGTTCTTTCTCGTGGGAGTTTGTGCTTGAGGAAGCAGGACTACCACCTAGACATGTGGAGGAGGGGAGGAACGTTCCTATGTACAAGACTTCAGTCCCAAACAAGAGGAGTGGGGCCTTTGGCGGGGAACTTGTTGTGTCCATGCGTCAGTCAGTCGGTCCCCTCCCTCTACTTCTCCCCCTCTCCCCCCCCGCTCTCCCTCTCCCCCTTTCCCGCCCCCCCCTCTCTCTCTCCCTCTCCACCTCTCCCTCTCCCCCTTTGGCCTTTGTCTCTCCGTTTGGATGGCTATAGGGGCCTTTTCCTTTTGTCACACACGCCTCCCTGTGCCGTGCTTGGCCTTTGTCTCTCTGTTTGGATGGATATAGGGGCGTTTTCCTTTTGTCACACACGCCTCCCTGTGCCGTGCTTGGCCTTTGTCTCTCTGTTTGGATGGATATAGGGGCGTTTTCCTTTTGTCACACACGCCTCCCTGTGCCGTGCTTGGCCTTTGTCTCTCTGTTTGGATGGATATTGGGGCCTTTTCCTTTTGTCACACACGCCTCCCTGTGCCGTGCTTGGCCTTTGTCTCTCTGTTTGGATGGATATAGGGGCCTTTTCCTTTTGTTACACACGCCTCCCTGTGCCGTGCTTGGCCTTTATCTCTCTGTTTGGATGGATATGGGGGCCTTTTCCTTTTGTTACACACGCCTTCCTGTGCCGTGCTTGGCCTTTGTCTCTCTGTTTGGATGGATATAGGGGCGTTTTCCTTTTGTCATACACGCCTCCTTGTGCCGTGCTTGGCCTTTGTCTCTCTGTTTGGATGGATATAGGGGCGTTTTCCTTTTGTCACACACGCCTCCCTGTGCCGTGCTTGGCCTTTGTCTCTCCGTTTGGATGGATATAGGGGCCTTTTCCTTTTGTTACACACGCCTCCCTGTGCCGTGCTTGGCCTTTGTCTCTCCGTTTGGATGGATATAGGGGCCTTTTCCTTTTGTTACACACGCCTCCCTGTGCCGTGCTTGGCCTTTGTCTCTCTGTTTGGATGGATATAGGGGCGTTTTCCTTTTGTCACACACGCCTCCCTGTGCCGTGCTTGGCCTTTGTCTCTCCGTTTGGATGGATATAGGGGCCTTTTCCTTTTGTTACACACGCCTCCCTGTGCCGTGCTTGGCCTTTGTCTCTCCGTTTGGATGGATATAGGGGCCTTTCCCTTTTGTCACACACGCCTCCCTGTGCCGTGCTTGGCCTTTGTCTCTCCGATTGGATGGATATAGGGGCCTTTTCCTTTTGTTACACACGCCTCCCTGTGCCGTGCTTGGCCTTTGTCTCTCCGTTTGGATGGATATAGGGGCCTTTTCCTTTTGTTACACACGCCTCCCTGTGCCGTGCTTGGCCTTTGTCTCTCCGTTTGGATGGATATAGGGGCCTTTTCCTTTTGTCACACACGCCTCCCTGTGCCGTGCTTGGCCTTTGTCTCTCCGATTGGATGGATATAGGGGCCTTTTCCTTTTGTTACACACGCCTCCCTGTGCCGTGCTTGGCCTTTGTCTCTCCGTTTGGATGGATATAGGGGCCTTTTCCTTTTGTCACACACGCCTCCCTGTGCCGTGCTTGGCCTTTGTCTTTCTGTTTGGATGGATATAGGGGCCTTTTCCTTTTGTCACACACGCCTCCCTGTGCCGTGCTTGGCCTTTATTTCTCTGTTTGGATGGCTATAGGGGCGTTTTCCTTTTGTCACACACGCCTCCCTGTGCCGTGCTTGGCCTTTGTCTCTCTGTTTGGATGGATATAGGGGCCTTTTCCTTTTGTCATACACGCCTCCCTGTGCCGTGCTTGGCCTTTATTTCTCTGTTTGGATGGCTATAGGGGCGTTTTCCTTTTGTCACACACGCCTCCCTGTGCCGTGCTTGGCCTTTGTCTCTCCGTTTGGATGGATATAGGGGCGTTTTCCTTTTGTCACACACGCCTCCCTGTGCCGTGCTTGGCCTTTGTCTCTCTGTTTGGATGGATATAGGGGCGTTTTCCTTTTGTCACACACGCCTCCCTGTGCCGTGCTTGGCCTTTGTCTTTCTGTTTGGATGGATACAGGGGCCTTTTCCTTTTGTCACACACGCCTCCCTGTGCCGTGCTTGGCCTTTGTCTCTCCGTTTGGATGGATATAGGGGCCTTTTCCTTTTGTCACACACGCCTCCCTGTGCCGTGCTTGGCCTTTGTCTCTCTGTTTGGATGGATATAGGGGCGTTTTCCTTTTGTCACACACGCCTCCCTGTGCCGTGCTTGGCCTTTGTCTCTCCGTTTGGATGGATATAGGGGCCTTTTCCTTTTGTTACACACGCCTCCCTGTGCCGTGCTTGGCCTTTGTCTTTCTGTTTGATCGGATA
>JAHBMJ010002573.1:0-16373 GCA_018398765.1 Chromera velia | reverse complement strand
GGGGGGGGGGTGCGAGAGAGAACGATGAGTTCTGTGACTGTTCTGATGGGTCGGATGAACCTCTGACCAGCGCATGTGCAGGTCGGGGAGTATTTTCGCCTTTCTCGGCTGGTGCAAATTTTCAGTCAGACTCCCCCCGTAACTCTCGCGAAAAAAATCACAGAGAAAAACTGCACAAGTTTGAGCTCACCTCGTCCCTGAAAGAGGGTGGAAAAGGAAAAACTGTCAGAGAGATCAAGACCGTCTCTCAAGGAGAGAGCAGAAGTAACGCAGGCCAAGAGAGGGAGACGAAAATCGACACTCCTCCCTCTTCCGGCTTCGTCTGTGTGGGGCCGAAGAAAGCCGGGGCCGAGAATGGGGTTCTTCGGCTGTCTGCAGTTTTCCTCGAGGATGGGGTGTGCGACTGCTGCGACTGCGCAGACGAATTTCCTTTCTTGGGACAGCAAGCAGGGCAGGATCCAGGGAGGGAAGAGGGGAAGGGGGGTGAGGAGGAGGTTGGGGGCATGTCTCAGGGTGCGTTGGGAGGACAGGCAGACAGAGCGAGAAAGAGAAACGGCTGGGGGACTCACAGGAAGCCTGCTGTCCCCCCTCCTCGCCCCCCCCCTCCGGAATGCGGTGAGATTCCAGAATTTTTTCTTCCCTCTCGTTCCCTCAATTCTCTTTCCGTCTCTGTCAGTCCAGGCAATCACAAGAAAGAAACAAGACCTGCTTTTGCATCTGCATCCTCACATTCTGCCCATGAAGCTCCGTCTGAAAACGGCAGACAGACTGAGCATTCTCAGAGTGACGTGAGGATCAACCTAGAGAACCCTCAAGCAGATCTGACAAGGCTCGAGGGGAATGGAGAGGAAACGAGAAAAGAGCAGAAAGATCAGCGAGGACCCACTCGAAATTTCGGACTTTTGGGAGATCGAAGGGCGCGGGAGAAGAATTCGATTCAGAAAGAAAAGAAGAGATCGTTGATTGTATCCAGTAGCACCAACAGCAGCCCCCCCGTCAGCAGAGAAATCACAGACGAAGAGGGAAACACAGCTTCCGATTCGAACTCCGTCTCTCGCACCGAAAGCAGGCAGTCCGACCCCGACGCTGCCTTCAGGTCCCCCCAGTCAACATACCAGGAGGAGAAGAATCACGTTGCCGAAACCCCTACAGAAAAAAGTCATTCCGAAGAAAACGAAGAAGTGGAAAAGGAAGAAACGGAGGACGGGGAAACAGAGTGGGAGAGAGAAAAAGTGCAGGCATTGATTGATCAGGATGAGCAGGACGAAGCAGCTGAGACAGAGGGAGAAAGGAGAGAGGGAGAGGGATACCGGGCAGATCCTGTCGAAAGGGGTCCCGCAGCAGCTGTTGACAGCAACGAAGGCCTGCAGAGAATGAGTGGCAAAAGGGGCGCAGGCCCGGCTCCCTTTGCCTCGTCAGGCCGCGTGAGAGCTCTTTGGAAGAGTCCTTCGTTCCTGTCACTTGGCAGTGGCGTGAGAATTGTCTTGGCACTTCCCCTTTTTGTATGCGCACTCTGTGCTTGTCTGGGGGCTGTCCATCGGCTTGTACGGTTATGGAGAAGGGGGATTCGTGCTCTAGGAGACGATCTGACGCCTTTACCGCTTCGAGAAAAAAGGAGGAAGGATACCGACGCGACAATCAAATTGACCGCAAGAGGAGGGGGAACAAGAGACGATTGGGTCTATCGGTTGGCCAGAGGCACAACAGGAATGGTGAAATACGGATGGAAAACTCTCAGTTCTTGGAGAATGACAAAGCAACACTGAAATGCATGTATCAATGCATTTGCTATAATGCATCCCACAGAATTACATCGCATGACAAATCCTTTCAATTGCTCCGCGGCAATTACGTTATCTGACAATCAAAGTTATAATCAATCTTCAAGTTATAATATGAAGTAGAACTTGAAGTCTGAGTTCAAGTCCTTACCGCATTGTCTTATGTATGTAGAAAAAACCTTAGAGAAACAAACTAATTTTATTAAACAATTTAACAAACATTTTGATAGCACTGGCAACAGTGCATGCATTTTTACAAATTCACTAGTACTAATACAGTAGCAGTATATTACTTGAATAGTAGACTTAGAACAAACTTTTGAACTAAATGCTTCCTAACAGCTAGACTGCTACTGTCTACCACTGGCAGTAATTTGCCAGTAAAACAATAAACTTTGTTTTAATTTTATTTAATCTGTGCCACTGCCAGTGGCCCAGTGACTTGCTCAGTGGTCGTCGCTGGTCAAATATTTTTTTTATGATCAATGAACACTGCATGATTCAAGACGAACAGTGTACTAATTGCATAACCAAATAACCAGGTGATTACTAGTAACTTACATGCCTATATATATGCACAACACCAGACACCTATCTAGACATAACAATTCTTAATGAACTGGTTCTTTGCAAGTCACTTTGTGAGAGACATACCGGCTGGCCCACCAGAGTCTCAATTCTGCATAACATACGTGATCGACCAGATGCTTAATCCACTCGGCTTTTGTTTTGCCCCTTAGATGGCCCAGTAGATGGCCTGGCAGCTGCTTTAGGCCAGCTTGAGGGAGATCAGTTGTTTCCAGATGGCTTTGGTGGGCTCTGCAACAATTAAAGGGCAAAGGATTGAGGGGAAATTGTAGTGGGTGCATGAACGATGAGGCCGGTACTTTGATTTGTATTCCTGCAATCACGTCTTCTTCTGTCTTTTCAACAGCCTGCAACCGTCCTACATTCTCGCCTCCCCCCGTCTCCCTCTGTGACTCCCTCGCCCACCATTTGCCACTCGCGCAACCGTCGGCTTTTTTTATTCCATTGTCTGTGTTTGTATGTGTCTTTCCTTCTCAGTCCGCCTGTTTTTCCGCCTATCTCTATGTGTGACTTTTTAAAAGAATCATCGACCGAAGAATGACAGAGGGCGCGAAATGATTGCGTATTCCCTTTCCTTCCGAATCATTAGATTCTTTATTCTTTTTCTGTCACTTTCTTGAAAGAGACGCCGTATGTACGCGTATATGCATACACGCATATACATCTTTTACTTGTCCACTAGTGATCATTTTTTTGTGTTTCTTTGCCCACTTGTTTCCATTTTTTCTTTCGCTTGCACTCTCTGCAGCTTACATTCAAACGTCAGCAGAAGATGTCTAGGGAAAAGCAAGGCATCCACTTAATTGTTGTGAAAGCATTGCAGAATTACCGTAGAAGAAACAAGCAATGACTGTTCTGTCTCTTCCTTCTCCCCGTGCATTCTTGCTTCCTTCTTTCTCCCGTCCATCTATTCACTACTCTCTTTGCCCAGTTCCTATTTTTCTGCTCCATCTCCTTCAATCCTTCAACATTCGCTTTTTTCCTTTTTCACTTGATTCCTTCCTTCCTTCAGTCCTTCAGTCCTTGGTCCATCCGTCCATTCATTCATTCATTCATTCATTCATCCATCCATTAGTTACTTCCTTTCTTCCTTGCGTCCTTCCTTCCTTCCTTCCTTCCTCTCTGTTTGCATTCACTCACTCACTCACTCACTCACTCACTCATCCATCAATCCACTTATTCATTCATTCCTTTATTCATTTATTCATGCATGCATCATGCAATCCTTTCCCGACTGTCTCATTCCATTTTCTCGATCGACCCACGCTGATTGAGAGCAGAGTTCCCAGTCTGGCCCCCTTTCCTCTCTGTTGCAGAAGGGTCGTCAGACGGTTTGTTGAGAGCCCCTCCAGCAGACGGGAAGCCTCCTCCACTCTCTCCGCCTGTCTCTCGTGCGCCTTCAATAAAGATTCAGCCACAGCAGTAAATCCTCCTCTGCTTTCACGACGCATGGAGTCCACAGCCTCAACTAGAGGCTGAGAGGGGCGGCGGTGCAACACTCTCTCCCTGTCTCTTGAACCTTCAACCCTCTCCTGCCACACAGAAGAGGGAAGACGGAATTCGGCCCGCAGAGCCTGACGAGGGGAGGGCGGGACGCCGTGACCCCCTGCTCCTGCGCCTCCGCCAGGTGAAAGGTGACCTCGTTCTCTGTGCCCACCTCTTCCTGCCGTGTTGCCTGACCCTTGCTGCTGCTGTGAGTACGAAGGCGGTTCCAACACGGTCACTGGGTGTGCGTCTCCCTTCCGGGCTCTTCCGTAAAGGGTCTTCAGGTTACAGCGGGGAGGAGGGCTCATTTGGCTGCCGGTTGTTTCTGCAAGGTTCTCGTTCGGTTCCACGTTCCTGTTCTCGTCCGTGAGGGCAGTGACTGTCTTATCGAAAACGTCTGCTGCACCCTCATGCGTTGACTCCCTAACTGGGACTCCTGCAGGGGAAAAAGAGGGGAGTCATTGTGTTTGGCTATGCCCATCTATCTGCATCACAATGGCGGGAAACTTCCTTCTTAACGCACAAAGGGGTCAAACACAAAGATCGGTGGAGCGTGCCTTTACGGCTAGCTGTGGCAATGATGTCTGCATGCACGCGGTTCCTTTCTGGATGCAGACAGAGCGGTGCAATGCCATGCGGGGGAGAGCTGACTGACACCGGCAAACCGGCCATCCAAGCTCTGAAGAGAGTTTTGTCCTGACGGGACGATTTTGACTTTCTGCACCCTTTTTGATGATCGCATGAGAATGGGATCAATAAATAACGCTCGTGAAGTGACATTCATTTTCGTGTCTGAGTGACTGACTGTCAAACAGACCTTGTCCGCCGTTGTCCGCTGGATGTCCATCATGTGATTGCACGAACTCCTTCTTTCTGCTCCTTCTCTGTGTCATTGCAATTGCGTTTTTGACCTCTTGCCGGATCATCTCTGTATTCACCGACTCCCTTTTGACCTCCCCTCTCCCTCTTTTCTTCTCTCTGGCCTTCCCCTTTGTGATGGCTTCGTTCCTTTGAGACCCTTTGAGACCGTCTCGCTTGAAGCCATTCCCTTGCCGAAACGAGGAGGGCACAACGTAAGCGAGACAATGGGAGAGGCTGTCCTCTGCCACGCTCAACTGAGGCACTGCAGCATGATGATGATGAGGTACTCATGTAGATAGATATACAGGTGTGCATGCATGCGTATGGGCGTGCTTGTTGCATGCGCGTCAACACGTGTACATGTGTGTATACCTAATTGTCTTGATGCAAGCGGGCATCTGAATGAATGAATGAATGAATAAATGACAAAATGTACGAACAAAATGGATGAATGAAAGACCAAATTGAGATGTGCGTCTGTGTGTGTGTGTGTGTGTGTGTGTGTATGTGTGTGTTTGTATGTGTGTGTTTGTATGTGTGTATGTGTATGTGTATGTGTATGTGTGTATGGAAGTATGTATGTATGTATGTATGTATGTGTGTGTGTCTGTGTGTGTGTGTGTGTGCGTGTGTGCGCGTGTGTGTGTGTGCGTGTGGGTGTGCGTATGGGTGTGCGTGTGGGTGTGCGTGTGGGTGTGCGTGTGCGTGTGCGTGTGCGTGTCCGTGTCCGTGTCCGTGTCCGTGTGCGTGTGCGTGTGCGTGTGCGTGTGTGTGTGCACTGGGTATGTTTGCATGCAAGTCCAAGGACTTCTGCTTCAACTTCTTTCAGGAAGTTTAGCAGGTCTGCAAGCACACTTGGCGTGAGCAGGAAAAGCATGCACTCTGGCAGAAGCAGCCAGGGCTGTGGGTGCATGTGTACATATATGAATGTATGTGATTATGTTTTTGAGCATGTGTGAAACGAGCCCGAGAAGCTCAGCGGCATTGGCTGCTGTGTGTCCCTGTCATGATCCCCTTCAGTCAATGGGTCCGTCCGGCCTCTGTCAGAAGAAAGAAAGTGGTTTCATCCTACTGCAGGGTGAAAGCAAGACGGACCCACCTTTCGGCGCTTCACTTCGAGATGGCCGTTCTCTCTCTACGGAGGCCTCCCGGAATCGGCAACGGAGACCCCGGCGTGCCTGCGGGAATGCATAATACGTTCATTCATATGCCAACAGAAAGAAAACCACATTCACACACGCCAAATCGTATGAGGCTTGGAACTTTTTTAAGCATCTGCACTGAAGAACCAACTCGCATTTCTGCGGACGCTCGAGTTGGAAATGTCAAATGCAGAAATTTGCATAGTCCCACGTAGCAGGGTTGTGGGTTGTATTTATGCGGTTGGTGGTTTGTGTAGAAATCGCTTTCTGGTCTTGGCTTAGAATGTCTCACAGAGCTCTTTGAAAAAAACGGAGCGGCTTTGCATGCTTAGAGCCATGGGCACCATGCGATGCAGGAAGGAGTTTTGTGTGGATCAAGTTGGCAGTGCAAGCACATGCATTAAATTAACGCATCGAACCGACGGAGTACCCAACCGACCCGTACTTTCCGTCGTGCCCTTTTGCTTTGACGTTCCCTGACAGGTGCATGGACAGAGGGGAAAATAATGAACGAACAAGTGCATTTCAATGTCAGAGAAACAAACTGGGTCATTGTGTAGACCCACCACGGTCGCCACTCATTCATGCTCAGAGCAGATTTACTGGAAAGATGCATGATGCCAGAGGAAGGGAAAGGATTCGAAACCGAGGGCGGTCGGGAGAAACGAAATCATGATAGAGAGAGAACATCATGCGAAGGGCAGTGCATGGGCCTGGAAGCGCGTCGCCGGATTAAGTCAGGCAGCTGCATGGCGGGACCCGTTGCCCACATGGTGGCGCATTCAGACAAGCAAGGAGGCGAAAACAAAGTCTGCTTTCTTTCAGTCTGAACGAACAAGAAGAGCCAGCAACCCAGTGTTTGTGGAAAAGTCCGGAGAAGCGCTTCCTTCTGTTCATATGTCAACGTCACGATGCAAATCCCATTCATGTTCACAGGTGTGTCATTCAAGCAGCAAGCGTCTGCAGAAAACGCGACAGCTAGGGGCACACTTCAAGTCGCTGCAATCCAAAAAAGCAGCTGATCACAGAATTGACCAATCGAACGAAATTGCTGCGAGAATGAACGAACGAATGGTCGTCGCAAGCGATCGAGTTTCTCGCTTCCCTTTCCTGACTGCTGAGTTCTGCTCAGCGTTCCAGCCAGCCTCCCCCAATGTGCTTTCCTTCTGCTGGCCAAATTTGCAGAGCAGGAAGGGACTGTCGGCTTTCATTGGCATGAAGACTGGATGGGAGATCGAAGGCCACCTTTGAGAAAGAGGTCATGGTTTCTAGAATGCTCATGTGTACGGATTTATCTACGAACGAGAGCGTGACTGAGCTACCTGAGAAGTACGCGCAGTTGGGCCTTCATCACCGTGAAGAGGGGCTCGCAGACGTCTTGGAGGGGACCCTGCATGCATGCAGGCAGACAAAGATAGTGTCACGGGGAGAGGAAGTCAAAATCCTTTGAAAAACACCTAGAAGGCACTGAGAGAAATGCGATTCCCTTCGAAGTTGTCTCTTATTCACTTCAGTATCATTCATATTGCTGTTTCTCTTTGTTACATCTAGCACACCCAGACTTTTGCTGCATTCGTCTGAAGGAACGAAGGAGTGAGAAAAAAATCTTTCTCCCTAACGATGTTTTGCTTATTCAGACGTTTGCGTCATGAATCTTCACCCGGAACGAACTCATGAGCTGTCACGTTTCGTCACAATTCGTCTCCACCGTCAGCACGCTCCTCGATCACACGTATTGGTATGTATACGTGTGCATTCTCACGTGTGTATTTATTTACCTTCAGATTCTGCTCCTTCTCCTCTGTGAGGAGGCCTCTTGCTGTGTATTTCTCGACCGCTCGTTGCAAGGGCATGTCAAAGACGCCCCTCTTGCCTCGCCAATCCAGAGAGGCAGATCTGAAAGGAAACAGCGACCGCCGTGCAACGATGCGTCAGATGCGTTCATTTGATTGCGGACAGAAGAAAGAAGAACAATTTCATTTGATCCCACTGGCAGGAGCTCCCCTGCTGACTGAAGCAATCAAGCAGAGGCAATTGAGAGAAAGAACGGACATGCACATGCACGCATCAGCATGTGAACAGAGCGTGCGCTCAACTTCAATCGGCCAGTCACACGCTGAATTAATCACGCAGGAAAAGAACACGCAGACCCCCCACACACATGCATATATAAGTACAAAACAAAAGGCGGCCGGGGGAGAGAGAAGACGGACCTCCGGACTTCAAAGGCAACTCCTGAGACAGCACTGCCCGGTCCCGCGCACGTTAAGGAGGTGCCGAGTGGAGGTCCCCCGATGCACCCTGAGGCCGGCACGTTGACGGTGTTTAGTCCGGTTCGGTCAGGTAGATTCCGTGAAACTTCACAGCTGACGTGCGCGCCCTTTCCTTCCGTTGAAATGTGGGGGCAGGGCATGCATCGGTGCCTGCAATCGAACCGAAATGCATGAACATGAGCACTCAATCAGGCACGCATGTGGACCCTGTTGACCTGTGCATCCAAAAGACGGCGGTCTCACGAATCTGTGTGCTCGTCTGGAAAGAGCCCCACACAGGCAGGCAGGCATTCATGAGCACCTTTCAATACTGCGAAGAGTACCATGAAGAATCCTCGAAGAAATCTTTGCATGCAGAATGCCCCCTCCGAAAATGTGAATCAAGTCGGCAAACCATGGTACCAATCCAATCCCCAGGTTGTCGATGCACCGACTGCATCGGGATTGGCGTTTCGCATTTTTTGAGAAACACGTTTGTCGGTACTGATCTGTAATCATCCCCCTCAACCGTGTTTCTCCACAAATGTTTCCTCCTTGAGGTTGTGCAACCCTGCTTGAGGCATGCATGGGACAGTCGCTCGAATGAAGGGGTAGACGTGGGGGCTTTTTCTTTTCCGTCTTTCCATATTCGAAGATGTACAGATAAGATATTCTTTGTTCCATGTTTTTCATTTATGCATGGACTCACTCACCTTCTTTTGGGGGGAGGCAATTCCACCCTAGCAGGCGCGCCTCTGCGAAGGTGTTTGGGGACACCTCTCGGGGCTCTCTTATCGAGGCCTCTGGGGGGTTTGATCTGCATCTGCTCGAAGAAGAAATCCTCTGGGGGAAGGGAAAGGAGGGCGTCGGGCTGTACAGAGATTCTCTCGTTGCTTTGGGAATGTAATTCGCCTTCCTCTTTCATGGAGTTGAACACATCATGCTGTGAAAAAGTAGACTCCGCCTCCGGCAACCACAACGCTCCGAGAGAAACTTCTTCTCTTTCTTTTTCACTTCGTTCTGATATGACGCCCGTTTTCCTTCTCCGTGGTTCTCCATCTCCTTGTGTTCCTTTTTTCCCTTCACGTATGGCTGGTCCACTGAGAAGCTTTTGAGTTTCCCTTTCGTCAGCTTCATCGTTCCCGTCTTCTTCCTGTGTTTGTTTTTCAGCTCTTTCTCCTGTTGTAGGTGCTTCTGTGCCCTTTGCATTTTCTTTAAACAGACTGTTCTGCCCAACTTCTTCCAAAGATTCGCATATGCGATCCACTTCTTCGATACGTTTTTCTTCTTTTTCTTCTTCTTCTCGCGTTTTGGGAGGGCCGTCAATCTTTTGGGCCTGTTCGGATTTGCTGACCGTCCCCGAAGACAACTTTTCCGGAATGTCTTGAGTTGTTGAAATTTCGTGCGTTGCTCGGACAACTGCACAGAAGTGGATCAGTCAGACCGAGAAAATTAACAAGCAGCCTCCACAAAAAACTCCTTTGCACATAATGGCAGGCCATCTGTCTCTCTCTCCCTCTCTCTCTCTCTCTCTCTGTGTGTGTGTGTGTGTGTGTGTGTGTACGTGTGTGTCTTTCTCTATCGCTCTATACTCACAGCACAGGTAAAAGGAAACCCACGCACGAATACACACACGCTTGCCCCCCCCCCCACCCCCCCACCCACCTACACACACACACACACACACACACATTGAGAGTCTGCTCTGACTACTCACCGCGACTGTCTACGTCCTTTTGCACATCAGGTTTTTCCTCTGCCGGTTCTCCCTTCTGATTCTCTCCTGAGGTTTCTGAGCAAGCAGGTCTTCCTGTCTTTTCGGTCTTTTCCCCTTCATTCTGTAGCTGCCTGCACAAAGAGGGTATGTGCATTCTCTCTTCATGCAAGCACACACAACCAATTATCCCAGCTAACAGAAACCACACGGCTTTCCTTTTTGGACCTCTCGTTTTGAGGCTTGAATGCAAGCATGCATACATACATACGCACATAAAAACATGAATACATACACACGCACAGGCATGCATACAAATATACATACATTCACACATACAGGCAAGCTGCTCAGACAAAGTCAGTTCTCTGACAATAGCTTTGCCCACGTTTTTCCGTTCCCGTTATTTCACAAGCCTCTTCTGCAAGTGGATACAAAGGCATACACGTGTATAAGGATGCGTATGATCGAGTATATGCATCACGACATACAGACATGCGATCAGGTTGTCAAGCTCTTTTTCTTGACCAGCTGCTTCGAGCTTCTTCAGTCGATTCTTCATCGACTCATTCATACTTGCGTGCGTGCTTTCATCTTTCCACTACTGTTCTGATTTTCTGACTTTCGTCTTTTCTTCACCACTGCATCTCCTTTTTCCCTTCTCTATCTGTCCTTTTTTTGTTGCCTTTGCTGCTCCTCACCATTCGACCAACCAACTGCCTGACTTCTCGTCTTGTTCGCAGTCAGAACCTCAGAAGGTCTCAAGCCTTTCTGAGCAAGCGAGGTAAAAACCACATTGAGCCAAAAGCTGAGAAGAATCACGTTTAGAATAGATAGTCACACATAATGCTTGCCCTTTAATTCAAGAGCGCGTATTCACCTTTGCAGCGAGGCCGAGGGAGAGAGAGCCCTTTCGAGCCTCGACAGAGAGATGCCCACAGAGTGGACAGGCAGGTGGACAGAAGGGGCTGGAACTCGACGAAAGCCCCCCGTAGAATTACGGGTTTCGGGGCCAGACGCTGGTCCTGGAGAGGGAGAAGGGAAAGGAGACGTCAGTTCAGGTGAGGGGTTCCGAGAGGAGTACTGAATCCTTCGTGATGGCAGGTGATGGTCGCCTCGACGAGGAGAGGTGCATGGGGAGCTTTGGACCCTTGCAGATGGTGAAGAAGCTATACAGAAGTGGGGGGGTTCTGAGGATGGGGGGGTTGTCGTTTGTATTTGTCTCCTCATCTGATGGGAATCTGTCGTTTGTGTTTGTCTCCTCATCTGATGGGAATCCGCCTCTGTCGTTTGTATTTGTCTCCTCATCTGATGGGAATCCGCCTCCAACAAAGGGACTTCTTTTGTGGTGGACTTCAAAGCTAGGTCCCCAGATATGTTTTTTTGAGGGGATTCACATTTTTCTTTTTTTGCTTGTTCTTGTCCCGTCGTCCCTGCTTTCGTTTCTTTCTCTTTTCTGTTCTCCGTCAAAAAAGGAGACTGAGACAGGTGCTTTGCTTCATCCTTTGCATTCCCTTTTGCTTCATCCTTTGCATTCCCCTCCATTTCGGCCTCGCTCTTTGTGGTCGTCATGCAATTCATCTTCTTCCGTGCTGGGGGTGTACTCTCTTTGTCCATTTGACCGTTTGAGTCTTTGTAAAATTCAATCTCTACCGAGACCGAGGCTTCTCTCTTCTCCCCCTGCTGCACTGCTGCCCCTGCGGCAGAGATGTGATCCCCATTTTCTGGTCTTCCCCTTTTTGATTGTTGTTCTGTTTGATCTTGCTTATTGGTGAAGTCTGACGTGGATGCAGATGCACCGTTGGGGGACGGGAGGGAGGAAGAAATGGAATCGAGGAGCCTGCATGCATTCGACACCGAGAGAAAAGGAAGAAGAGATCGAAGAAAGGAAAGCGTAGGAGAAGGAAAAAGAAAAAAAAGTAAAGACAAGAGAGAACCAGAGGTTGTTGAAGGACCAGCAAGCGAAAGAATGGAAAGATCGCAAGACAACAGAGGAGAGAGCTGGTTTCAGAAGGAATGTTTGATTGAACAAATTGGGGGAAAAGCCAACATGTTCGCGACCTCTTTTGCTTGAAACAACGTCGCGAGAGAGAAAAGGGAGGCAGAATGAGAGTTTCCGGTCCATCAGGTGGTAAGGTCTGAGCAGAGAGAAGAAGAAGATGCAGAAAAAGAAGATGAAAAAGAAGAAGAAGAAAAAGGAGAAGGGGGGGGGAGAAAAGGAAAACCGAAGTAGCAAAACTAAAATAAAAAAAGACAGAAGGACGGCGGCACACACACACACGCACACACACACACGCACACACACACACGTACGTACACAAAGAGACAAACTAAGCAAAGAAAGAGAAATTTCCAACCAACATGAAGACGAAGAACATTGAAGAAAAACGTGTGTGGGTAGACAAACACGCAGACAGACAAACACACACACAGACAGACCTATTGGCCCTCTCTGCCCCTGCCGCATCCACTGACAAGAGGCGGTTCCTTGAGGAAGGAGGGAGCGGAAAGACGCGAGACTGCGCTGGCCGTCCAGTCAACATACCGATAGCTCGGCCGTCCTGTCCAAAAGAGAAAGGGAGAGAGAGAGAAAAAGAGACAGGTGATGACATGGAAAGATAGAGGCAGCGATAGACCCGGAAGGTCCAGAATTGTGGTCTCTTTCCAACAAGATACGTAATATAAAATCAATATAAAGACGCTCTGAGTTTCGAACCTTTCCCAGCAAGAATTCGATCGAACAGAGACGTCCTGATTGTTGGAGATCTATATCAACGAACGAAGGGGCCAGCGAGAAAGCTTCTTTTGAAGTGAGGAAGAGCGTTCGTCTATCTGTCTGTCTGCCTGTCTCCCTTGTCGACCTGTCTGTGTTTGTCTGTCTGTCTGTCTGTCTGTCTGTCTGTGTCTTTGTTGCTGTGCGTTTGTCTGTCGTTCTGCCTGCCTTTGTGGCCGTACTTCTCTGTTGTTTTTTGTTGATCTGGTTCTGTGTTTATCTGTAACCTTGTGTGAGTCAGTCAGACAGTCAGTCAATCTTCTTGCCTGTCTTTCTGCCTTTGTTTGTCCGTCTCTCACTGTTTGCCTGCTTCTCTCTTTCCTTCTTTGAGCCTGTTTGTTTCTGTGCCTTTTTAGCTTTTTCTTTCTGCCCCTCTGTCTGTCTGTCTTTCTGTATTTTTGGAGGGAAGTCTGTGAGTCTGGTTGCCTGTCTCTTTGTTTGAAAATTGGCATGTACACGACCTTTCCCTGTGTCCAAGTGTGCATGTGTGCATATCAGAAAGGAATCAGCTTGTGGGCGAATCTGTCGAGGAAGTGGGAACAAAGCCGAAGAACAAAAGAATTTGATTTCTTGAGGCTTTGCAAGTATCATGAGGAGAGGGATACATGGAAAGTCTCAGAGACAGAGAGAGGCTTAAGAGAAGAGAACAGCGACAGGGACAAGAAGTCATCTACAGATCACAATGAGAAGCACATTTTACAGCTTGATATGCATTCTCACTCGACAATTCTCATAATGCACGCAAACATTCATGTTCACATGCGTGCAGGAACAAAGGGACTGACAGAGAGCATCAAAAAGAGGTCCTGCTCGATCCGGAGGAGGGACGGTGGGAGAGGCTGAGGGGACTGCTCTGCGTGTCCCTGAACTTTTTCTGTTGTTTTTTTCTTTTCAGTTGCCGTCGCGCCCGAAGGTGACTCGGAGGAAGACGAAGACAACCGGATACGAGGATCTGCTGAGCCTTCTATCAAGAGCAACATCCAGTGAATAGTCAGAGGAGACGGGAAAGTTGTTGTGACTCCACTTTTTTCTTTCTCTTTCTCACCCCCACCACCTCGGAAATGGTCTCTGGGTCTGGGGACTTCCTCGGTGTTCCTCTCCTCTCCTCTCTTTTCGTTCTCTCTGTTTTGTTTGTCTACTGATTCTCTAGCGCAAATAGCTCTCTGTGCTGCCTTTCTAGCTGCCTCCAGCTGCTCTTGAAACTCCGTTCCCCCCCTCCACAGAGATTCGAAAAAAACTTGGGGCAACGGGGGGAAGGGAGACAGAGCAAGGTGAGAAGATGTACTCGAGATGGCACGCGTCTTGGAGTTGGTCCAGCTCTTCCCCCCATGCTCTCTTTCTCTTGTGCGAGAACGGGCAGGGACAGGGGGGGGGAATCTGAGCTTACAGAGGTCGGGGGATGATGCAGAGAGGGAGAGCCATATGCCAGAGAGGAAGAAGACGTAATTCTTCAGAAGGAGACGGATCGCAGGGGCAAAGAGGTGCAGGGAGGCGTCAGACAGTAGAACAGAGCCTGGTGCCTCTCTCTTGCCGTCTCCGGTCTCTGTTCTGTCTGTGTTCCCTCTGGCTCTTTCTCTTTCTCTTTCTTCTTCTCGGTCACAGTCTTTGTTGCTGTCTGTATGGCACCACAGGCGGCAAAGGGTGAAAAGGAATCTGATAAAAGCCCCCTGGCTCATAGACTGTCTGCCTTCTGAGTCCTCCTCCCAGTCACCAGCTGCGGCTTTCAATGCGTCTTCATAGTTAAAATCTGCATCCATGCGCAGAGTGCAACAACCAGGCACTTTTGTTTTTCCGGACATGAGTGTTGGAATACAGATGCCAATTTGGCCAGACGTATTCGTACCGAAACACATACGCATCTGTACTTGCTATCTATCCCATCCAAAGGCAATCAGATTGAAACACGCTCAATAGATACAAAAGTTGGCTGAAGGCTCGATAAATCGACCACTGGAGTGACCAACAGAGGACGGACACCCCACCCAAGCAAAAGATTCGCTGCTTTCTCTTGCACTCCTTGCCACATACTTCGATGAGTGTCGAGACGGACAAGGATAGACTGAGAGACTGACCGACAGCTCAATAGACAATCTGACTGACTGACTGCCTGACTGACTGACTGACTGACTGGCTTGCTGGCTGACTAACTGGCCGACTGACTGACTGACTGGCCGACTCAATGACTGACTGACTGGCTGGCTGGCTGACTAACTGGCTGGCTGACTGACTGACTGGCTGACTGACTGACTGACTGACTGACTGCCTGACTGACTGACTGGCTGGCTGGCTGGCTGGCTGGCTGCCTGCCTGCCTGACTGACTGATTGACTGACTGACTAACTGTCTGACTGACTGACTGACTGACTGACTAACTGGCTGGCTGACTGACTGACTGACTGACTAACTGACTGACTGCCTGCCTGCCTGCCTGACTGACTGCCTGCCTGCCTGACTGACTGACTGACTGACTGACTGGCTTGCTGGCTGACTAACTGGCCGACTGACTGACTGACTGGCCGACTCAATGACTGACTGACTGACTAACTGGCTGACTAACTGGCTGGCTGGCTGGCTGGCTGGCTGACTGACTGACTGACTGACTGGCTGGCTGGCTGGCTGGCTGGCTGGCTGGCTGGCTGCCTGTCTGCCTGCCTGACTGCCTGACTGACTGACTGACTGGCTGACTGACTGACTGACTGGCGCGCTGGCTGACCGGATGACTTACTGCGTGCCTTTCTACGATTTAGTCTACCCGCCCATCTGCCTCTCAGTGCGTGAAAGTCTGTCTATATCTTTCTGATTCTCTTCGCGAAAAAAAGTCGTGTCGTAGGATCAAGGCCGATGGACCCAGAAAGCCTTCCAGTCAGATTGAATGACTGACATGCACACTGTTAATTATACATTGCACATGGAGACAAAGCGGAGACAAAGCATACATATGCCCAGGAAAGATTATGCTGACGCAGGCAAACCTCCTGGGACGCTGACCGGGAAGGAGAATCCTCTGTAGGAGGACGTTCAGAGAGAGGTATTGCCCCTTAGACAAAAAATTTTTGTCTGTTGCGTTGGGATGTTTGTCTTCTGTCTCCCCAAGGTGGCCTCTAACTCTCTGTGGGTCTCCACACGTGTCCACTCTCAGTGGATGGAGCGACCTTGCAAGCTCCCACAAGCGCGCGAGTGACAGATGAACGACGGCTGATGAGGCGATGAACAGGCGAAACACGGCGTCCTCCTCGAGCGATGTCATTGCATTTCGATCAACTGAACACTTGGTCCATGCAATGAGTTGACAGATCTCTCTAGGAACAAGCAATCAAATGTCATGAGCGTGTCGATCCATGCTCCTGCTGGCTCAATGTCACTGAAAGACGCATGTATCTCAAGACGTGTTGACACGCATTGCTATATGTATGTTGATATATATATACATAAATGGACTGCATTATGGGCACGTACTGCATGAGCCCTTTGTATGTATAGATCGACGTTTCTCCTCGATCGTATTGAAATATTGATCGATATCTTTTACTCTCGTGTAGATATATATGTATATATATATATATATATATATATTCATATACGTATTAATATAATACGTCGTATATCGGTATCTTTTGCAAAACACATCATGCATATATATCATGCAGTAACTTAACGCCAGGCCATACCGACAATGAACACTAGCGTACATATTCCTACCACAGAGAGGTCCGAAAGGTTTAAATATCGTGAACATCAAACAATCAGAAACGGTTACAGTCTGTGTGGATGCACTGTC
>JAHBMJ010002572.1:0-17858 GCA_018398765.1 Chromera velia | reverse complement strand
GTCTTCAACTTATCTGCAATGCTGCGGGTAAGTGCAGTCCAAGCCGCTTTCGCCGGTCTCTTCTTTGTTTTTCCAGTCTCCCAAACGTCTTCAAAAGAAACTTGCGACGGGCCTCTGCCATCTCTATCAGCGTGCGCGTTCCAGATAAGCAGGTGGGCTTTGATTATCCACTGCCGGTCTTTGTCTGAGGGGACAAGGGCGGTTGGTGGGATTGCTGCGCACCCTCTTTCAGAGAAGTAGATCATCTGCCAGACAGACTGAATCATGGTCTGCACAAAAGACAGAAAGGAGGGAAAGGAACACACTGAAGACCATTGGCATGAGGAACAGCCTCAAAGAGGAACAGCCATGGGCTTGGCATGAGGGAGACTGACTGACCGGCAGAAAAGCCCTCAACCAAAAGGGCGTGGCTGTGATTTCTCCTGTGTGCCCGGTGCTCCGAAGGGTGACAGGGGGGCCAAGGTCAAAATGCTGGGCATGAATCAGGTCGAGCAAGAACATCCGATCGAGGGAACCCCTCCCCTTCACGTTGTTCCGCGAGCTTAACTCAACCGTCAAAAATTCTTTCTCTTCCATCAACTGGTCTAACAAATAAACTTCGTCTCCTCTCTCTTCCAACATCAAACCAACGTGTGCAGATTCGCAAGACTGAGAAACACTGTGACTTTGTGCTTTGCCAAGCTCGGCACTTATATATTCTGCAATGAGAGAATCGACGGCAGCGCAAGCGTCGTTGATGCACTGTGTATAGGCCTCAACGTTTGCCGCGAAGAAATCGTTCACCTGTCTTTTCAAGGTCTCCTTTACTAAATTGGCAAATCCCATGGCTATCTCCAAATGCCCCTCTGTGTCTGGCTGGACAGCTTTCCACTGAGCAGCATTTTTGAGCACATCCATCTGAGTCTTCAAGACTGTAGAGAAAGAGGTGCCTTGCATCAGATGAATTTCATGAGATGCTTGCACCTTCGCCCTGAAAGTACTTGCAAGCGCTTCCATTCTGGAGACCAACCGATCGAGAGAAAGAAGAGAAGAGACCGATCGATCAACCTGTCAGTCCTGCATATGCAGTGATGTTTTCGAACAGTCACTTCCGAACAGATGTTCGAATGCTCCAGAGCTTATGTGGAAACGACGTGGTCGAACGTGCAAGTGAACATGTTCGGATCCACTTTCGAACAGGAGGCAAAAACATTTCAGAACAGATATGGTGCGGATAAGAACACTGTTCGGATCCGCGCATGCGGAAAAGTGCAATTTTTCCGCGGATCCGAACATGTTCGTTTCCGCCATGGGACCTGGGTTGCGACCGAGAACGAGAAAGTGAACAACGCCATGCATCGTTGACGAGACGAGCACGATATTCACATCAAGTTCATCGAGCTGCATGATTTCGACAAATGGAATGTGGCCCCTCAACCTGAGAAGACCGCCGACGGGTGCCCTGAACAGCCCGTGCAACATTGATGTCAACTCTTTGGGCGTTTTTCCGCACGGGAGACGGCCGGTGGGCGACTTGTGCCTCGCTAACGTGTCGGTGGGACATGCACTTTGCGTGCGGTGCGAGAGCCCACAATGGCATCTACAACGCACTGCCTAGATGGAGGCTCTTTCGAGCCAGACCAAGGCCGACTGGATTTCTTGAAGGAGCTACCGAGAACTTCATGCAGAAATGGATGAGGCGTGCCAGGGCATTATGGAAGATGTGTTAATGGTGGGCTTCACGTCAAGTTGACTGTCTATGGCAGACTATGATTTCAGAAGCAGCAGCTGCACAGACAGCCAACCCAAAGGCTTGCGCAAAGCTGTGGAAACTGATGTACTCAAAGAGAGCCGATTTTGTGAAGAAGGGATCGCATCCTTGCGATTATTTCGGGAAATGGATAGGAGGGGCAGCACTGTCTGCCATGCAGGAGGTGCAAGATACGGAGTCCTCCTCAAATACGCGCTTCTTCAGTCTCCACAGTTCAAGGGTCGAAGATTGAGCTTTGGCAAGTATATACTTGCCATGCGGCACTGTGTGTACGCGCTCCATTCTTGAGGAGCTGAATGGCCTTCCAGAAGAGGCGCTGACGAAAGAAGAAGACAAGACGAAATTGGGTCGGTTCTCAACGCCCTCCTCAACGTGCAGCCCAGTAACATCCGGAAAGACTTCACCGCGGAAGTGGGACTCTCCTGGACACCCAATGGGACCGCAACCTTCCCCTGCACGACTTCAGCAGGCATTGCGCCAGCCCGCAACCTCCGACGTTTTGGGTCGTCTGGCTGGTGATGCAATTGACGACAGGCACGCTCCGCTTCCGTTCCCCCCAGACGGGCATGAACTGGGGCTTCCGGATTCTATTGAGATGATCAACTTTTTGAGGCTCCGTGGATAGGACGCTTTGGCAAACAGCGCTTTGGCAAACACAAAGGACCCAATTGCCCTCCCCGTAAATCCGCTACAAAGGTTTATGGTCCTTCAACACACGGGCCGAAGCTGATCCTCGGTACGTGTAAGCAGAAAAGAATCTGTCAGCGCCCTCCCGTCTACATCCCGCTTGTCTTCCGTTCTCAACACTTTCTCTCGTTTTTGGCTTGCGTGTCTTCAGGCTTTCGTTTTCCCCTGTATTCTTGGACCAGCTATGAGGAGGACATCCTTCATACATTGTTTCATCTTTGGACAGGCTTTGTGTTGTGACTGTCTTCTTGACTAGAAGTCTTTGACGAATTCTTAAGAAATGAGATTTATCCACGCAATACATGAATGCATGCAGCGTCTGACGGAGTTCTCAAAGCCGTACCGGGGAACCCAATGAAGTGCAGGAACTTAAAAGGAGTGAAAATGCGGAAAGCAGTGGGACTCTCTTTCCGAAACATTAACATCCCATACGAAAAAATGACGAGTGCTGAGCCAGCGACTAGGATCCTGTGCAAGCACTGGATCGCGGGGGGGGGGGTTGCCGAGCCTAAGCAGCAGGGAACTGCGGTGGATTCTACCACCCAGAGGATCTGAGAGGGGCCCTCCTTGCTACACAGCACGAGGCTGTCCGACAGGCTTTCCCCAGACCAATGGAAGAGACGGGGGAGGGGATCTTGCAATCTGTACCTGACGAGGTGAAAAAGAGTCTGCCATACATTCGTCTCCATGCAGAGCGGGAACCCTGCTGCATCGCTCGATGATTACAGAGATCCTCTCGCTTCACGTCCAACATGAAGGAGCAGCCATGCAGCGCTTTAGCCAAGCGGATCTCTTCGTTACACGTGAGAAGCCTTGTTGCACATTTGCAACGTCGAATGGCATTTCCCGAGGGAGTGCACCGTGCAAATGACTGGATTGAGTCCTTGACTGGACCCTTCTAGGTCATATCATGGTAGCAGTCTTGGTTGATTGGGGGTGACAGAAGTCGGAACCTGATTTTAGATTGCACAAGTTGCCTGCTTTGGTGTGCAATTGAGCCGCTTCTTCGTAAGCCCATTGCTATACTTCTCGGTATATCGTTTGTTGCGACGCTTGTCAGGCACTCCTTTCTCTTTTCTTGGGCACTCGGCCTCTCCTTTCGGAGAAAGAAGCGTGGGGGATGAATGGACAGATTCTGAATGTCGAAAGGCTGGGTGCATGGGTCGAGAGAATGGATAAGAGAAAGGAAGCACGAGAGATCGCCGCACTGACGGAAGAGGTAGAGGAGTCGGACAGACGCTGGATCATATAGAGGTTGCGCGAACTATGGTCGGACAGTGTGTCAAAACGGAAGAGACCAGAGAAAAAAACGCGAGGAAGGAGGTGTCATTGCATCGGCTAGTCGAGAGAATAGGCCTGCAATTAGAAGGGGAGGGGGTATGCAAAGAGTGAAAGAGAGAGAGTGAGCTGAACCGATACATGGTGTGCGTGTTTGTGTTTGGCAGCGCGTAAGAGGTGAGAAGCTGCCAAGGGAGGGGAGGGGCCGGGGGTGCTTGATCCAAGCTCTCTAGTCACTTGACTTTTGGCGAGGACAAGGGTCGCAGGGAAGAAAACGGGTCAGGTATCTAAGAGGCAGCGGGACCAGAGTCCCTACAGACGCGTCTCAGACTGCGGGAAGGCGAGCTTCGAGAGAGGATTGAAGAGAACACGCTTTGGTACGCATTGACACACAGAGATAAACGGCAAGCGCAGAATGAACTTGTCGAGATGCATGATGCTGTATACAACACGAAAGTTGTGAAAGGCGACGGCGCGATCTTCTCGAATTGTTAGTGGAAGAACTTCAAAGGGAACTCGAGAGGAAAGAAGCCGGAATTTCGAAACTCAGCAAGAAGTTACTACTGCACGTTCCGGACGATGCATGCATGCGAGGAGAGGATGGACGGATCGCTCCATGCATGCCGCCGTGCTCCGTGATGTCATGCAGCTCAGCATGCCCTCATGCATGATCCTCGCTGCTCTTTCGGAGCTGCACGCCTTGGGGAGAGAACAGAAAGCCCACTTTCGTCAGGTCTGGGTGCCGGCATATCCGTCCCCCCACCAAGACCTCCTCAGTCCCGCAGTCCCCCCAAGTGGTGGAGCAAGGCTGCAAGAGGATTCTCTCAGTCACGCCGCTTCGGCCCTCGATACCATTGCGAAAGCTGTAGCAGCCGGAGCACAAACTGTTAAGGCTGAAAAAGAGAAACCAGAGAAGAAGAGAGAAGAGCTGAGTGCAAAGAGAGAGCAGCTGAGCGAGCAGAGGAGGACAATGGAAAAACGAATCAACGATGAGAGAGCTGCAGCACAGTCTGAGCACGACCAAACGGTCGCTGCTCTCCGGGAGGAATTGCAGCAACTGAAGGAGCAACTGCTGAAACTCGAGGTGAAAGATGAGGTTATGGCGGATGCGGAGAAATCTGCACAGAAAGTGGCAGAGAAGATCGAAGCCCTCGAAAAGAAATGCAATAGAAGCCCAACTTGGCAGCGTCGGTTGAGTTTGTGCAATGTGCCGCAGAGGCGATGATTTCAGGAGATACAAGGACACCAGAGCAGCTGCCTGTCTCTGGGGCAGGATCGGACCTGAACGAGCCCTTGGAGAAAAAACGGAGGAATGGAAGGTAAAAATGGGGCAAAGCCGGGAGGTTTCCCTTCTCCTTTGACGGCAAAGTGAAACACCAGGAAGCGGGAGAGAAAGCCGACTTTCGACTGCAGAGCCAGGCCGGGTCACTGACCAGACAGATAGGAAAGACGAGTGGAGAACTGGCTCGTCTATATGCGTGGACGCTCATCGTCAGATTGTGCACTCCCACTCCGCCCCTCGATCTGATTTCTGTCTGGTTGCAGATCGACATTCAAGACATCTTGGCAGCCGTTTGGGACATGTACGAGAAGCAATCCGACCTGCACGCGTGCCTCATTTTCCTGCAGTCGCGAGTGGTTGGTCAGCTTCTTGCAAGCTTTTGTTTCTTGTATCTTGTCCTTGTCCCTCCGTTCTGTTTGTCCTGATGTATGCCCCTTCCCCCTGAAGTCATTCTGATTTCAATTCGCCTCGCCTTCCATCTTTCATCTTCTGTTTTGCCCGGAGACGCACGGACGGGTGTGCGCATATGACAACTGTCACACAGCAACAGACGACAAAATACTACCTCGGGGGACAAAATTCATTCATACCATATTCAGGAAGCATATCTTCAACACACTCACCATAGCCTTATGGCATCCTATTCAAGCTAATCTACTGTCAGACGGAAACATGACTCTGTATTTATGTATTGCTCTGTTGTTTTGTTTTACGAGTCAAGTATGTGAAATGAAAAATACAGTAGTCTATGAGTGTCCAAGCAATCCAATTTTTTTTTTTACAGGAGCGAACAGCTGCATCTTGCGTTTTGGGAACTTTTGAGGTGGAGAGAGGTGGTATCGGATGCGCACTTTCAGTGCAGACGGAGAGAAAGTGTACTGGGGTGAGGCAGAACAGTTGGAGACTCTTCAGAAAAGGATGCGGGCGTGCATTGCCCCATCTGCAATGTGGCTGTCCCACGGCGGCGATCAGGGCTTCTATAGGCATCTTCAAAATTCCCTTGTGATAGGCAGCGGTTTGGACACGCGTGGGGGCGAGAGGAAAATCAATCCGGTTGGATTCACTTGCATCTGCTAATCTGGCTGTCTCTTTTGAATCCGGATATGCTCCCTGAATTGTTGGGCGGCAATCAGAGAGTGTCTGTTCTACATGGCACGACCGGACAAACGTCTCCGGATGTTGCCAAACATGTGGAACCGTGTCATTCAACCCCTCGGGCAATGGTATTTTCACAATCACGACCCGAATCCTCCGAGCTTGCATTTGTCTGCTTCATTACAAGCGCTTTTCGGGAACCGTTCAATGAAGCACGCAAAATGTGCAGTCCCGCGAGCAGATGCAACCCGTTTTGCTGCGATGTTGTCCCACAACGCAGAAATGAACTGTTTTGCACAGACACACACACACACACACACACACACACATACACACACACACTCATACACACACACACATACACACACACACACACACACATATACACACACACACACAGAATATACAAAAAGAAACACAGACAATTTGTAAAACAAAGGCGACACTCAGTATTGATCGTCATCAATTACATGCAGTGCATGTATGAACATTGCGTTCGTCAATTAAACGTGTTGACCCGATTTTCAAGTGTATTTGTGCAGGTACGCAAAGCGATGCGGACAGGTTCGTACGTGGGACTTCGAGATCACTCTCACGCACCTGCGCTCGGCGTCCACATTCGAGTGCAAAGCGTCAGTCAACTGCAAGTATAATATTTATTAATTCCCCTCCTTCACCCCCAGTTTCGGTCAGAAGTCATTACATAACCAAGGACTTTTTGGGAGACTCATGTGAGTGAACCTTGTCGGTTGTTGCATCGTGGTGCAGGCAGCTATATATAGGCGCCGATCGATCGAGATCCGCGTCCGTCTACGCGCGCGAACGACCGCAAGTACGCCTTATGGTGTTCCCTGGGACCCAAACAGTAGCCGACATGCTGGTGCACTGGCTGTTTGTAGAGTGTTCGGGCGAAAGGGTGGAGTGGCATGCGTTGGTGTTCTTGCCGCCTGCCCAAGGGGGAACCGGGGGAGACAGAGAGAGAGAAAGAGAGAGAGAGAGACAGAGAGAGAGAGAGAGAGAGAGAGAGAGAGACCTGTCTGTGTTTGTGTTTGCAGGTCAATCTGGAGTGACTCCTGTCAGAACTTCAGATACGTCCCTTACAATATTCGATGAGTATTTAGGGATCAATCTTCAGTACGATCCTGCTGCACTCCCTGACTGGTCGACAACCCACTCTTGGAAAAAAGCGAAAGTCTTGACTCCCAAGTCAAAAAACGAGATGGAGAGCATGACGCTGGCTGTTCACAACGTTAACGGACAGCTTAAGCTTGTCATTCGAGGAGGATATCACATTAAAAACTGGCTCAAACGTGAGGGCGCTGGTTGGAAAGTAGAAGGGGCCCCGCCCAATACATGGGTGGTCCCTACCATTCTGTTTACCCAGCTGAGGAGCCGCAGTCCTGCTCTGCCGAACCTTCTGAGTCAACACAACGTCCCCCTCTTCATTCGTTACCGGGTGCGAGCGAACGGGATTCCCGAGATCCACGATTTCACCCAATACATGTCTGGAGGTGACGAAACGGATGTATCAGGCGTATCCCTCTCCCCCCCTCTGTGCCCCTCTATGCGTGTGTGTGTGTGTGTGACAACTGCGCTCCGAGAGTTCACTGGGGGAACTTCCCTCAGCAGGGCTGTTGGAGCCACGCATGTTCAAGACCGGACAGCTCAGGACCACCAGGTACTCTACGGAATGCTCTCAGCCTTCTTTGCCGGGTCCTTTAGGAGCATCGAAGACGCTGCAGCAAAGCAGGGAGAGGGAACCCTCGAGCTTTCTTTCCGACCCAGCCTCACTTAGGAGGTTCGAATCAATCAGAAAGGTCCTCAAGGAAATAGGGGCAGTTTTTTGGGAGATAGATAGAGAGAGAGAGAGAGAGAGAGAGAGAGAGACCTGTCTGTGTTTGTGTTTGCAGGTCAATCTGGAGTGACTCCTGTCAGAACTTCAGATACGTCCCTTACAATATTCGATGAGTATTTAGGGATCAATCTTCAGTACGATCCTGCTGCACTCCCTGACTGGTCGACAACCCACTCTTGGAATAAAGCGAAAGTCTTGACTCCCAAGTCAAAAAACGAGATGGAGAGCATGACGCTGGCTGTTCACAACGTCAACGGACAGCTTAAGCTTGTCATTCGAGGAGGATACTACATCAAAAACTGGCTCAAACGTGAGGGCGCTGGTTGGAAAGTAGAAGGGGCCCCGCCCAATACATGGGTGGTCCCTACCATTCTGTTTACCCAGCTGAGGAGCCGCAGTCCTGCTCTGCCGAACCTTCTGAGTCAACACAACGTCCCCCTCTTCATTCGTTACCGGGTGCGAGCGAACGGGATTCCCGAGATCCACGGTTTCACCCAATACATGTCTAGAGGTGACGAAACGGATGTATCAGGCGTATCCCTCTCCCCCCCTCTGTGCCCCTCTATGCGTGTGTGTGTGTGTGACAACTGCGCTCCGAGAGTTCACTGGGGGAACTTCCCTCAGCAGGGCTGTTGGAGCCACGCATGTTCAAGACCGGACAGCTCAGGACCACCAGGTACTCTACGGAATGCTCTCAGCCTTCTTTGCCGGGTCCTTTAGGAGCATCGAAGACGCTGCAGCAAAGCAGGGAGAGGGAACCCTCGAGCTTTCTTTCCGACCCAGCCTCACTTAGGAGGTTTGAATCAATCAGGAAGGTCCTCAAGGAAATAGGGGCAGTTTTTTTGGGAGAGAGAGAGATAGAGATAGAGAGAGAGAGAAAGAGAGACAGAAAGAGAAAGAGCAACAGACTCATGATTTCACTACCCATTGGACAGCCACGTTCACAAACACCGCTAGGCGAGGAGAAGGCAACATGAATAGGCTCTATGGCCTGGTTGTCAGTCACGGCACTAAGTGTCCGGCATCTGTCGTGTATCCCGGGGGGTATGCGTTTCCGTCGGTGCAGTGGGTGTCCGACAGCATGGGCGTTCCAATCGGTGACCTTCCGATTGACGACCTACGTTCACCTCCCTCATCTGTAGGGTTTTCTTCGACCAAAGGCTCCAAGCGCGCATCTGAATCCGAAATCACTGGCCGATCCTGACAAGATTCTGCAGGCAAAAGAGAAACACAGAGGACAAAGTCTCTCACTCACTTACCAACAACAGGCAGACACGAGGCGCTGGAGGCCAATGCGAGCTCGCGCGAGCGACAGGAAGCGGCGGACGCCCCCCTGCAAACGTGAGCCGCATGCATGTCGGCAACCCGTTGCTGCAGGGAGTTTCACAGTCGTCCGATTCCGCAGGTGCGTGCGTGAAAAGGACCCCTGGAATCCCCTGCATGCAGTGTGGGGATCCAGTGATTGAACTAACACGCGATCAAGGAGCTCTTTGGTTTCGGAATCTGTCTAGGAAACTGTTTGGTGTCGCACACAGATCCGCCCCCTTTACGAAGGCACTCTTATAGACAGGAGTCAAGAACGTTGAACCAAATTGTCACACTGAATGCTACCATATCTCGCCCATTTACTGGATCAAGACTACATTGCGAGACCGTGAACACAAGTATGGTGCTCGAAAGCGGGGCGAGAGGCAAACTCGTGAAAGGCGGAGAGAGCGACGTCCATGATCCAAATAGTTGCAGCAATATTAGTCAAAATGTACATAACAATACTCGTGTGCAGACACAGAACGGCGCCACGCGGGTGTGCCTCATGCTCTTTGTCCGTCCCTCCGACTGGCTGCTTTGCTGTCTCGAGCCGTGCATAGGCTGCGGCAAACAGAACGCGACGCCTTTCATTGAAGGGGGGCGATGCGCGTTGTTGGGAGGCATGGGAAGCGATTGCAAACTCAGTCCGAGACAGGGATTATGAGTTTGCGGGTTGCAGGCTCGAGTTTTCCTTTGCTTCTGAGGTGATCGTGACTCCAGCAGAAGCGAGTGCGTGTGCTCACAGGATGTTTGTGCCTTTGTACGCGAGCGGAGTTTTCGAGATTGACCACAGACACAAGCCCTTTCTCACTTTTCTCCACACCCATCGCACTTTTCGGCACCATGCATATTCGACGCCGAGCGCCATGAGATCATTCTCCATTACGCACGCTTCATTTTGCCTGAGTTTGAGCCAAAAAGATGCTAAATTGAGTGAAAAATGAGCAACATCCTCTTTTTCCATCCTCTTTTGCCCCCTTGCTCACTTTTCTCCTCATTTTTTGTACTTTTTTGTGTTGTTTGCAGAGATGGGGTCTCCGATGCGTCTGTATACTCTGGACATTTCACGGGCCGGGCAGATCGAATATGAATCACTCATTCAGCGTCTGAAAGACACCTTTTACGAAAACGGAGATCGCCTTTGGGACGACATCTACCGGTATCACGCCTCTATTCAGGCTGTGGCCGGAGAACCCCCTTCTCCAGGTGACTTGGATGCCACCTACATCTTCATCCGTTTCAGCAATTCTTCCGAGTGTGCGCTTTGGAACCAGAGGGCGAGGGTGATTTGGTTTGAGGACGCCCCCGATGCTCCAGGACACTCTCTGACGAAGAACATGGGTGTGAAGGAATTTTTGCAAATGATGGATCCCGAAGCAGCCCAGACTCAGTTCCCAGAGCAACCTCAGGGAGGATGATTGAAGCCTGACTCGGGAAACATCCGACAACAAGAGGGTAAACTATGGAGCGGGGGGGCGGAGGACAAGGACGAGGACGTGAACGCGGGAGAGGAGGTGGACGAGGACGTGGACGAGGTGGTGGACGAGGTGGAGCGGCAGTGGGTGGTGTAGCCGCTCCAGCAAACGCTGGGGTCCCTGTTGTTCACCAAGTCCCAGTGGTCGGTGGGGCGGGAGGGGGGGGGGGAGGGGGGGGGGGAGGGGTCCTGCCTGTTCGAAAGGTTATTCGGCTGCTGCTGTTAGCAGCAGCAGTCGCTGATCGATTGTCAGGTCCGCCCGGGCAAATGGGGTTATCTGTGTTTTCTGCGACTTCAGATTCGATTTGGACTTTGGAAAGCAGACGAGCATTGAACCGGATTACTTCGTCGCAGGGAACCGAGAGCGGTTGGCGCGAGAACTTTCTCGACACAGAGATTTGGGAGCTTCCGTCACATATCCGCCAGGGGGGTTGGAGGCAGCCCAGATCAGCGACAAGCTGCTGCTGCAATCGGTTAGTCGCTTTGCTGCTTTCTCCGTCGCGTTGCCAGGAGTCACTGCGTGCGTGTGTTGTTTCATGTTTCGCCCCTGTGTTTCATGGTATGCCTTTGTCTGATCATGCCGAAAAGATGTCTTGTCCTTGGTCCTCCCTGTGTGCAGACTCTCGACGTGATGTCATCGGGGGTCTCCGGGCGCCGGCTGCGTGTCGTCGGCCCTTGCCTGCATGTCGGAGGGGGAGAAGAGGGAAACTTTAAGGGAGGACGCGCGGGGACAGAGGGACTTGCACCTCCGCGAGGCCTTGGCGGAGAGGCGTGGACGCAAGACGAGTCTGTGCTTGCGGGGGAGAGAGGAGGAGAGGGGGGGGACCTGAACTCAGAATGACAAGCAGAGAAAAAAACAGAACGATCTACAGGGGGAAGGTGGACGTGTTCGCACTCGGTGAGCCCTTTCGGCCGTTTAAGTGACTGAACCAGGTTACCGACCCGCGTCTGACTTCAAGCTAGTGAGGAAGACACCTCTACGACATCCTCCAGCGTGTAGTGCCCACATATGAACGCACCACGGGGTTTCACGCTCCCCCCCCACCCTGGCCCCTCCGCAGTCTTATCTATACTCCAACCTGAACCCATCAGGAGTGCAACCAACTCCTACCGGGAGACCCTGACCAAGGCACACACCCCCAACCTGTGCGCCTCCCTAACTGGGACGGCCAAACGGGCTGGTGGCACAACCTCTGCCCCCACTCCACAACCGCTACCAAGGAAACAACCACCCAGACCTCAATCCCTCTGAGACAGACTGGGCACTTCCTGAACCCATCGCCCTCGGAGGCGTCCATCCCCGGGCAGTGCAATGGGTCTGGGGAGTGAAGCTTGACCTCCCAGAGAGAAGGTACAACGTGACCGCCCCCCGACTCCTTAGAAAGATCCCAACCCCACAGGCCAGCAACGGAGTTGACTCCGCTGCCAACCCAAGGTGAACACCGTGGAGTCAAGATTGGAGAGGCTCCTTTCGGTTGGCTCAAATGGGCTATTGAGCGGACCCACAAGTGGACCAGAATCATACTCCTCTTTCAGCTGCCTGGATCCCCTGATTTTCGTCTGCCTTCATCCCTGCATGGCACTGCATGGATCCGACGCGTCCTTGCTGGGATGCAGAGCCCGTTGAGGGATTTTGTGAATGGGCAGATCTGGGAGAGATGGGGCTTACAGGGAGAAACTTAGCGAGACGGCCGAAAAAGAAAAACCCAACGAGAAAGATATGAACCTGCTTGGCACATTTTTGGAGAGAGAGTGGGAAGCATTCAGTACTGCGAGAAGTCAGGGTTGCTCAGCGTGACAGGGGGGATTGCGACTCTATGAGAAAGATGAATAACGAGGAGACAGTAAAGAGATTGAGAGAGATGCCCATAGGGAAAGGCACCGCACACCTTCTGAAGATGTTGCAGTGTGCGGAGGGGCGATCGATGTCCCTCTTTCTTTTGCAAAAGGAAACAGAGAATCTTGAGCCTCGAGCAAAATGTGCACAGCTGACTGAAACGAATTCCAGAATGAATGCCTTGCTTGCGGCAATGCGTAAAGAAAGAGAAAGTCAGTCCAGCTTCCGCACTGCCTCATTCGGTGTACCTTCATCCATGAGTGTGCAGGCGGCACCGTCTCCTGGTGAGCACCTATCCGGTCGTGCCTTGTCTTCTTCCTCGTTTTTGCCAGATTCTTTGCCCTGCGTCGGCACATCACTAAGAAACAGAGAGGAACAGAGAGACAATAGGCAGAATGGAAATGGGGAAGAAAAGAAGAGAGAGTCAGTGGAGAGACGGCCCTTCACGCACTGCGAGACTGCATGTGAGACGCTAGCTGTCCGACTCTCCCTCACAGCCCCACTTCATCCATCCACTTTTCTCTTCCATCCCCATCACTCGTCACTGCAGAGAAAGCAAATGCAAAGAACAGATACCAAAGGAGGTGTCAGTATGGGAGAGAAAAGAGGAGACGGCAGAGACCTACAGGTAGACTACCGAGAGAACCCGCTGAGCAGACATGCCGTACACATGCCGTCTCCACAGTCTCATCACATCCATCCTGCTTTTCCATCCACCCCTTTCACTCAATCACGGCAAAGAGAGGAGATGCAGAGAGTGAGAGTCAAGGGAGATGAGAGTGACAGAGACAGAAGGAGCAAGGGACAGTTTGTGAACAGAGAAAGGCAGATAGATGGGCAGGTAGTGAGTATCCCGTCTCCAGCGATCGATGGCACTTCACCGTCTCCTTTCCTTCCACCTTCATCTTCTCATGTCTTCTTCCCACAGTACACAACCAAGACAGGGATAACAGAGAAGAAACTGAGAAAGGAAGACGTGACCGAAGAATGAGCAGCGAAGGAATGCAGCAGGTACACGCGGTGCAGTCAGCCAGACTGAGTGCGCATCAAATTGTAAGTCAGCAGGCGCGCGATCAGGTTGAGCAGGGGCGAGTCGTTCGAAGTGAAAGAGCACGGCAGATTCAGGCTGCCAGTGTTCTGCCCGCACACATCATCTCTCCTTCGTTTTCTGAGCATCCCAGACAGAGAGGTAGAGAGAGTGAGGTTTTGTCACAATGAATTGTAAGAAGCCAGTCAGGCAGCTGCAGTGCAAATAGTCGACTCCCCTCACTTCACATCCACTCATATACCGCTCCTCCTCTTGTCAGTTTCCCTTCATACCCAGTAGCACCGACAAAACACACTCATCCTGATCGCGCTCTCATGCATCACGGGCAGACAGAAGGAAATCCTCTTTCTATCTTCTCTTCCATTCGTTCAGGGGGAGATGGTTCGGGAGTGATGGCGACTGCCCCTGCGACGGGTCAGGGTGGGGGGGAGAGATGAAGAGAGGGAAAGACAAATCGATTGACAGACAGCAGCAGTATCAAGGCATGACTATGCATGACTTGCGTGACTGAAGCCGCAACCATAGCCAACATGGCAGGCCAAAACAGAAATCACGGTCGAGGAGACCGTCAAGGCTGAGGAGTCTTCAGCCGCCGCCGCGAGTGCCAGAGAGTGAACGGGAGTGAATTTGATTTTCGTGGCGTGACGCGCGTCACGCACCGAAATCAAATTTGTGTGACTGTCTAAGTCCTCTGCACATGCCTATGATATATGCACTGAGACCAATGCTTACGTTTTTACTATAAACGGGATCCCTGTGGCAAGGTGAAAGAATGGTTGGCGAACGAAGTGCCGTCCGCCACATTGGCCGACTGGGAAAATCGCCTCAAAGCTCCCTGAGTTGGACGGCGATTCCCTAGAGTACTTCTAGTGGGAGTCTACGGGGGAAGTGACGGACGTGGATGAGGACTACCTCTATTCGTTCTTCGAGCGCTTTTTCGAGGTGCGGCAGAAGAGGATCACCTCCTGGTTTGCCAGAGAACCAGAAGTCTCACTGTCGATTTCAAGCGAAGCATGATCTGTTTGTGTCAAATTTAAAGAGCTTCAAAGGAGGGGAGTCAAGGGTAACTGGGATTTTGGTGGCAAAAGTGGAGGAAGCGCGGAACAGATCGCCCGCAAAAGCAGGAACATGGAGGACTTCTGCGCAGAAATGGAGAGGACGTGGATGCAAACTACCTCCTCTGCACATGCACTCTAAGTACTCTGCACATGTGTTTTGCCAGATTCTTTGCCCTGGAAATGTATGAACCTGTTTGAATGACTGAATGACTGACTGACGATTGACTGACTGATTGAGATTCTCTAGGGCCCAGGGGAACTTCCCGGTAAGCTTCGGAGTAGCTTGCAGCTATAGGGAGCTTGTCTCCCGACCCTTTAAGCTTCATTGCATAGACCCGATCGACGATCAACGGCGTCACCTTGGCACCATGCAATGGAGCTGCCCGATCACGAGAGTTGTTCTGCGCTCCTCCTAAGTCAGTTCTTTATAGAGAGGGACAGGAACTGTTCAATTAAACTGGAGAAGGTTGGTGCTACCGTCAATCACCTAGTCTGAGTTCCCGAGCTTCCTCCCCAAGAACCTGAGAACCATATGCCCCATGGACCCACGAGGAAATGCAGAAACTCAACCCGTTCATGTTGACTCGCGTTCGGCATTCAATGAATGCGTGAATCCTTGCGGAGGTCCAATCTGCAAAAGGAGAGTCAATGATCAAGAATGCACATGCACAGCGATGGCCGGGCTATAGAACCATTTGGTCCCTATATGTGCCCGCTGCGCTCGTTTTTTCTCTCTGCAGGTGTTGTTCTCGTCCGTCTATTCATCATTCCTCGGCCTGCCTCTTCCTGCAGACACGTCCTCACCGGCCTCTTCTGGCCTCTCCGGGCCACTCACTCCCCCCCTCTCCCCGGTGCCTAGCTCCCCTGTCCGGGCCCCCTCCCCCACTATCTCAGAAATGCTTCGTTGGGACGGGCGCAGAGGCAGACGGACGTGCACTTTCGTTCAGGTTCGGTGATCCGCCATCGGTGCGGACACCTTGGGACCAGACACCAAAGGTGCCGCGGCGGCGCTGCCTGCCCCTCCTACCCGGTGGGCATGCAGAGATCAGGAGGGAGCCGGACGGAAAGCTGGTGCATGTGGGTCAGGAAGGAAGGGCCCTTGCATGCACAAGGGCCTGCCCTGGAACATTTACGGACGTGCCTGTCTTCCGCCATCTGTACACGGGAATGAACGGACCGGCAGATACTGTGGAAAAAGGGTGATGGAGGAAGGATCCCATCCTCTTTCTTGTGTGCCGCTGAATTGATTAACGTCCCACAGGATCCAGAGTGGTGTTTGTGACATTCGCAGGCATCAAGCGCTAGGGTCCAAGTCAGTCGCATGCGAAATATATCCTGTGTTTGCCTGTTCTTTTGTGGGATTCTTTGGTGGGATTCTTCTGTGGGATTCTTCTGTGGGATTCTTTGGTGGGATTCTTTTGTCGGATTCTTTTGTGGGATTCTTCTGTGGGATTCTTTTGTGGGATTCTTTGGTGGGATTCTTCTGTAGGATTCTTTTGTGGGATTCTTTTGTTGGATTCTTTGGTGGGATTCTTTGGTGGGATTCTTCTGTGGGATTCTTTTGTGGGATTCTTTTGTGGGATTCTTTGGTGGGATTCTTCTGTAGGATTCTTTTGTGGGATTCTTTGGTGGGATTCTTTGGTGGGATTCTTTTGTGGGATTCTTTGGTGGGATTCTTCGGTGGGATTCTTTTGTAGGATTCTTCTGTGGGATTCTTTTGTGGGATTCTTTTGTGGGATTCTTTGGTGGGATTCTTCTGTAGGATTCTTTTGTGGGATTCTTTGGTGGGATTCTTTGGTGGGATTCTTTTGTGTGATTCTTTTGTGGGATTCTTCTGTGGGATTCTTCGGTGGGAATCTTCTGTGTGGGATTCTTTGGTGGGATTTTTTGGTGGGATTCTTCTGTAGGATTCTTTTGTAGAATTCTTTGAGAGAAACAGTGAGACTTGTGCCTTCGTTCCCAGGAGAGCACAAACTACTCCTGTGTCAGTGCAGTGAGCGGTCTCTGAATTTGGATCCATGCATGCATGCAGTCAGTGAGAACGTCTTTCTGCTAGCTGCATCTTTTCCCTCGCTTTCTGTATCGTCGCACGCAGTCTCAGGCTGTGTTGGCGTCGCAAACCCCTCTCCAGCAGCAGCATGCCAGAGGACCTGGCATCCCCCACTACAACTCCAGCTCTCCCCCTCCTCCTCCTCAAGCCAGTGGCGCTCGCGAAGGGTACGGCCCCTTCGTGCACATTCACACCGAAGCGGCCGAGGCTTACCTGCTGGGGTTGTTTGAAGGCTTCAAGTCAGTCTCATGCTGAACGTCATCTGTTTTTGCCTATAATTGTTCTGCGCTCTGGTTATTGCGCGTCTCTTCGAGCGATTGCAGCGCGAGCCGCCAGACTTCTGTCTTAGCTCTCCCTTTTCTCGAGCCTGGCGTCTGCCTTGAAGTCTCGCACCGTGGATCTACGGGTATGCACGTGGATTCCATGTGGCACAAACAGCCAGACGTAGTTGTGTCTTTGGAGCCATGTATAGACGTGGACTCTCCTCCGAAAGGTTACAGAAAAGACGGGGGACGGGAGACCGTTTCCCAGAGGAATTGAGTCGCCCCCCCCCCGCCATTTTTTTTCTGGGGCCCTTGGCGACCTTTCAAGCATTCTTGCGCGCAATTCGAGCGACCTTTTGCCCGTGAACATCCACTCCATGGGCCGTGATGTGCACTACGAAAAAGTGGTTTAAAAAATTGTGCCAAGAATGTTTCGAAGCGGTGCATTTTTGTCCCTACTGCCTAATGCAGAACTGACTGGTTGTGTTTACAACCCGACATCGATCATCGATCGAGGTAGTCATCAGTGTGCTCTTGCAAGGGACAAGACCTGCGTGCCATACAGACCTGTGTGAGACGGACTTCCCCATTTGTGTTTTCTTCGTGGTCCCCTCTTTCATTCTTGTGCATCGTTTTGTCGCATTCCTTCGTAGTAGTCCGCCTATAGCTCTTCGTTGGTGTTCAATGCGCGCGTGTGACACCAGGGTCAGTCAGTCACTTCGAGATGAAGCTCCGTGCCCACCAGAGGGACGCACAGGAAGTCCTGGAGGGACTCTCCTTCCGCAGAGAGACACTGTCAGGCTCTCTGATGTCTCTCCCTCACGCTTCTTCTCTCTGAGGCCGTCCCTCCCATGCATACAGTCGCGGCTTGCG
>JAHBMJ010002571.1:0-17910 GCA_018398765.1 Chromera velia | reverse complement strand
AGTCACCAGCGCCCGCCACCCCCCCCTCCTCCACTGAATCCTCCTCCACCAAAACCTCCGCTGCTTCTTCCCCCCCCCCCACCGCTCCGCCCGCTGCTCCTGCTGGCTGCAGCTCTTCGCGCAGATTCCGCTTGAGCCCAGCGTGTCGCATCGGCAGTTGCGTTTGTCGTCTGTCTGAACACATCAGCAAATGTGGGCAGCCTGTTGGCAGTGAAGACATTCGGTGCTCTCTGCGGCTGCACGAGGGGGTTTATCCTCGTGGCGGGTCTGGAGAAGAGGAGGTAGTCCATAGGGGAATACCGGAAAGTTGAACGGTGGCAACCTCCAGAGGAGTAGTGGGGGTCGTGGTGAAAGTCGGAGCTGCAGACAGACAAGGCATTTATTGCATGAAGACCGGTGGTACCGATCGAAAGCGGGGAAACATAAAGTAAAAAAAAAACAGGCAAGCCGCAAATCTACTTCTCAGGGGGAAAAGCCCCAACTGTCTCGCAATAAGAGAAACAAGTAGTCAAAACAACTCCCCTTCCCCTCCCCACTCATGCATCCACCCACTGACCGAAAGAACTGGGGGTTTCTTCTGTATCCCCCCAGCAGAGAGTTCCGATAAGCCGCCCTGTTCGCGCGCCGCGTAGCTTGAGGGAACCTCCGCATCAATCCCCGAAGCATGAACTCCACCCGCCTCCGATACCTGAATCAATCAAAAGCGTTGATTGCATGGAAAATCAATGAATTATTTTATTTTCTGTACGGAAGGAAAGAAGGGAAGCAGAAGGAATGATTCTTCTGAGGCCTCAGAGGGCAGCTCTTGAGGATACACACGCTTCCCTTTTGACGTCAAAAATGAAGATCGGAAAATGCGAACAGTTTCATTCACTGACTGACTGACCTTGTCCCTGCTTCGGTCTCTCCTGCCTCCGGAAGGATCTCTTCTCCTTCAGCGTCCTCAGCGTACTCCCCGAAGTCTCCATCCTCCGCTCTGCAAAAACAAACGATTTTCCATTTGACCTCATACACACATCATTTATTAATACACACGCACATGTACGCGCATTCCTGTCAAGAGGGGAACTGACAGAAGGTGAGTAGACCAGCAGGAGCAGGACCAGGCAATGCATGAAGACGTATTGCTGGTTCACCTGTGGATGCAGAGAAAGGAAGAGAACAGGCAGACGAACGGGACACACGAGGGGTCAGAAACGGAGAAACCGGTTTGCAAAACAGTGCAGCAAGAGAAGCCTGACTCCTGCAAGGACACACATACAGAGGGCAAACAGCAACCCGCCTTGCCTACCTGCACAGAGGGCACCGATCACTTCTCTCCCTCCACTCTTCAATGCAGGCCCGATGAAAGGCGTGACGACACGGAAGCGTTGCCCTCCCTCCTCTCGTGTCGTCTTCTGTCCCCCCTGTGGGGCCAGGGGCTGTGGAGGAAGACGAAGAAGAAGAGGAAGAGGAACCAGAAGGAGGAGGAAGGGGATCGAGACAGATTGGACAGACTTCTTCCTCTTCTTCTTCCTTTTCCTTTTCTTTCTTTTCTGAAGCGCCGTTCTTCGGTTCTTTTCCCTTCAACAGAGAGTCTCTTTCTTCTCCTCCACCCGAATTTCTCGGGCTACCGCTTTGGTTTCGTCTTCGCGTTCCTTCCCCCCTCTGATCCCGTCGGGCATTTTCACTTTCATCTCCGCCCTCTGCGTCTCTCTCGTTCTCTTCGCCGTTTCCCGCTTCTCGGGTGATCTCTGCTCCTGCCTCTGAGGCTGCCGCTGTCTGCAGTGCCGCGTTGATCATTCTCAACCGCCTTTCCGCCTCCCCAGTGTCTTCACTCTCGTCATCCGCACCCGGGAGCAACGCCTGGTCCCCTACAACAGTCGTGGTCTGTCTGCGACTGAACAAGGACCTGCACCCAGCAACACGAGGCAGGGGATGAGACCACACACGCATACGCACACGCTCATAGACGAAGACAGAGGGAGGAAAGGGTGGAAGAGAAAGAGTTGCGCGAACCTTTGAATACGACGTGCCAAAATAGAGACAAAGGACGAAGCAGCCGCTAGGATGCAATGAAAGCAACAGACTGACGGCATCCTTTTTTGTGCAACATAGACAGACAAAAGGCCGTCTTCGCTTTGGCCTTCAAACACTCCCCTGCTTCCCAGTCTGTGACAAACTGACGTGATCTTGTCAGCTGCGTAGGCGAAGGGCCACACCGCTGCAAGACAGCCGATTTTGAGAACGCCGACAAGGAACACCCAGGCAACGTAAAGATAGGGGTAGAAGGCGACCGCGAGGAAGATGAAAACGAACCAGAAAGGAACGAGAAACTCCACCCTGCATTCATGCAGTTTGTTTGATCCCTTGGAACATTTAGGCGACCAGCAGAGACTGAAAACGAGGAGAAAGGGGAGGTAGCCTTCCGGCCACCCACCCGAAGGACACACATACACGCTCACGTTCACAATGAAGACGTGCAAACTCTTCCGAGGGGAAGGGGGAAATCACTTTCCCTTTCACAGGTTGAGAGAGAATCCTCTCACATGGCCGTTCCACACCAACCGGCTCATTTGATGAATTTCGCTCTATCGCTTTCGATAGCGTGGAGAGAGACTAACGAAACTCCAGCATCCCTCACATCTTCGCTTCTCTTCTCTCTCGTTTCCTACCCTTACCATGAAGTCCCCCCACCCACCCACCCACCCCACCACTCGACTTGCCAGTTCACTCCTCCCACATGCACACGAGAGGAGGAGGGCATCCATCTGGAGAGCCTGAAGGAAGAAAGCCACTCTCCATCTCCAACCAACCAACCAACCAACGGACCAGAACACAGAGCCAGCCTGACTGACTGACTGACTGACCACTCCATGAAGGAAGTCCAGGAACTTGCGAACGTTCCCGCCTCGAGTCCCTGTAGCACCGCCGTGGCTGCCCCCTGGATTGCACCGTCGAAGTCTCCCTGCAGTCAGTGCGTGGCACCGCGATACAAAATACGACATTCATTTTTGCATGCCGAAAGAACATAAATCGGAGCACTGCCAAAACAACATCAATGCATTTGATCTGCATGGTCCCGTCAATATCCCCTCGTACGTTTTGAGAAGCAGAGAAGAAACGGAGGAAACAAGGGGCGGAAGGAAGCAGAAATGGAGAGGGAGGGAGGGAGGGAGAGAGAGAGAAACAAAGAAAGAAACAAACAAACACACACACAGAGAGAGAGAGAGAGAGAGAGACAAAGAAAGCGATGCTCCCATGCAGTAAATCCCACAGACCCACCCACCCTGCGAAGTTGTGGTTTCATCAAGTCAACTATTCGCCTGGCTGCTCGGTCAGTGAGGACTTTTCGAGCTTGCTTGGCAGTGCGGATGAATGCAAAGCTGCATCCATGCATGCATGCATCATGGACAAATTGGACGAATCGAGAAGTGAATCAGTGAGCTGCTGATTGACGCACCGACTGACGTGCTGAGCAACAACTAAGCAGATGAGCGAATAATGAATCTACAAGAACTAACGACTGGACGAAGGACTGATTGGACAGATGAGCTTCAGACAATCCTGTATGATGACATCCCCTACAAGAAAGGCCAGCGAGGGAAGTGCACAGACAGAGAGGGGAGAAGAGAAAAACACAAGATGCGCAAACAAATGCGCGAACGACCAAAGGACTGCAAAACACAAAAAGAGCCAAAAAGACCACTTGTGCTCCATAAGCGTACCTACCGATCTCTCTTCGAGAGGAAAAGAAGAATTCCGTTGTCACACCCATGATCCCCGACTCCCCATTTCTCCGCGACATCGTAAGAGAACCTGCATGCATGAGCAGAGGAGTCACAAAGGGGGAACAGAAGATCATGACAGAATACGGAGAAGAAAGGAGACAGACTCGAAGATAGACAGAAGTGTACAAACAGAGAACCTACCCAGTTGAGCAGGAGTAAATTTCTGTGACTTTTGTCTACGTTTGTCTCTCTAACACGTTTCTCTTCCCACAAAGCAAGACAACAAAGGGTCATGCACAAATCCGACGGTAGTATCGTTGTTCCACCCGCTGACTTATTATGCCCGCGGTCTGTTGCACGTTTGCCCTCTGAACCTCCACCAGCGTGCCAGAAAAATCAAACAGACATACACAAACATTCAATCAAGATTCCTCCCACGGGTCAATTGGCGTACTGACCGTTCGCCCGCCCGCTCTATGTCGTCATCGCGACCTCCGTAGAGCGCTGGATCCATCTGCATGGAGGGACACAGATTGAAACAGGGAGGGAAGACGAAACTTCGTGCTTTCGATCTCCTCTCCTCATTTTTGATCGGAGGGAAAGAGGAAACAACGAAAGAAAGGAACGGAAGAAGAAAGAAGAGACACGAAGAAGAGTAGGATGGCTGGTGAAAGAGAGTCTGCAGAAAGGAAACGGGAAGAGAAAGAAAAAAGTGGATAGAACAGATGTCCACACTGACCGCTCCTGCAAGAGCAACAGCCATCTGCAGACAGGACAGGGGGAGGCAGGGGGGAAAAGAAACACGTGAAGTAGATCAAGGTAGAATGCTTTGCATCTGACGGAGGTGTCAGAGTTTCAAGAGATTCGGTGGGAGGGGACCGACCGACCTGGAAATTCTTCTTCGTGCCGTCTTTGCAAGTTGCTTGTGTCTTCGTGTTGTCCTTGATCTTCAACAGGATCAGTTGCAGCTTATCTCTCTCTTCCTCACTCGACATGACCCCGTCAGGATCACAAACGAAGGAGATCTGGTCACGTCCACACTTCTCGGGGTCAAGCATCGGGTCTGGAAAGTCTGCTGCTTTCCAGTAAGAATGCCCCCCGAGCCCATTGCACAAAACAATGGGAACCAGAAAACAAAACAGAACAGATTTCATAGTTTGAAAGAGGAAGACAACTTGGATTTCTGTCTTCGACTTCTTCCCCACTTCGAAAAGAAAAGAAGAAAACTGGTGCTCACGACAGGAATCGAACCTGCGACCTTTGGCTCATCAGATCAACGCTCTAACGGCGGAGCTCCGCGAGCTTGATGCCCACTGATCCGCGCTGAGCTCAGACACTGTCCACAAGAATAGTGCTTTTAGAAAATCGGGCAGACTCCCTATGGCACGGGCGAGCAAGCGTAAAGGAAGTGCCCCGGTGGCTTAATGGCAAGAGCGTCGGTTTCCGAAGCCGGAGATTGCGGGTTCGAGTCCCGTCTGGGGCTTTTGCCTTTTCGCCAGTTGGCTCTCTCTGATGCTGATGCTCTCACAGTCTTGGTCTGTCAGTCCTCAACGACACAATCACAAGCCCCGGTGGCGTAATCGAAAGCGCGGACGGCTACGAACTGTGAGGTTGCGGGTTCAAGTCCCGTCTGGGGTACCTTTTTGATCTTGTGAAATTCGATCCACCCAAAAGCAGTTAAAGCCCTGGACTTGGACAAAACGGTTTCTGCGTTTGCAGGGGACTATTTCCACAGGACAAGCCCCGGTAGCTAAAATGGATACAGCAACGGATTTCTACTGGGGAGACTGCGGGTTCGAGTCCCGCCTGGGGTTTCTTTTCTTGGCCCCGAGCGTTCAAGTCGCGGGGTCAGCACAAAGACCTGAACCTGAAACTGGAAGGCAAGCTGTTCTGTGACTGGAATTGGCAACCTTACAGCCCCGGTGGCTCAAACGGAAACAGCGTCGGATTCCTAATCCGGAGATTGCGGGTTCGAATCCCGTCTGGGGTCTCTATTAATTGGCTCGGCGCGTCTCCATGCACTTCAAAAAGCGGACCCAGACGGCCGAGTTTCGTGAACAATTCCCGGCAGCGCGCGTGCGCGCGCCGCGCGTGTGGGCCGGGGCCGGATTTTCGCGGGCCGACGTACGCCAGATACGCTGGAACAGAGAATTGTCTGACCTGAGTGTTGAAGATCAATGAGGAACACCACGCAATGATTTGCACTTCCGGTGTCTTTGTTACTGCACACCTTTCTGACACATACGCTGCACATGGGTGGAAAGATCGGTGGGCACGTCAGATGAGCCTGCGACTCAGCAAGGATGCATGTCTCACAACCGTTCACCATTGAAGTGAGTACGAGTCTTCTTCCTCCTCCCCTCGGGAAACAAGCTGGCCCTCCTCATTGAACCTCTCTGTGTGTGTGCCGCAGAAAAGTTCCATCCGGCCAGAGGAGCCCTGGAGATTCCTTTGCCTTCCTCTGCAACGACGGACTTAGAGAGTTGGTCAATAGAAAAGAAGGGATTGGACTGAAAGGCAGCAACCATGGATGACGCGTTGATGGACGACGTGGTTGGGAAGTTTGAAGAACTTTTAAAGATGGCACCCTCAAAGGACCTGCACGAGCTTGCCACTGCTTCCTTCTTCAATAAAGTCCCAGGAATCAAAGAATGGTTCTACTTCCTTTTGTCCTTCACAGTGCTCTACCTGGGACAGTTCTATTGTCGACGAATCATTCTGTATCTCATACGGAAATACGCGTTCAGTCGGAACTATGTGGCAGCTCGCGTGTGTCGTTTGATGTTCCCACAGCATTTCAAAGACACGGAAGCAGCGAGCCAATTCTTTGACATGGCGCAGCAGGGAAGCCAGTGTTTCTCGCCCAGACAGAAGAGAGGCTCGATCGCCATGCTGCATGCAAGGGACAGTTGGATGATGAGAAAACAATCCAACCACGGAGATCGGGCGTCTTTTCGTCGGAAGGGCACGGGAGATGGTCCAGGCACCCGTGTGTGGGGTCACAGGGAGAGCATGCAGACGAAGTGGTTGAACAGAATGAAAACAGGAACACGAGTGGACCCGTCGGAAGCCCTTTTCGGGGAAAGCGCTCACTTCGATCTCACCTTCTGCCTGTTTCTCTCCTCGTATCTGGTCTTTGACATGACCGAGACGTATCGGTGGGTCGGTCCCTTACGTCTTCTTTGCCTATCTTCATTCTTCCTCGCATGGAACCGTTTACCGACCTTTTTGTATGTCCTCTTCAGTCTTGACTGCCTTTTTTGTATGTGTCTCCGTCTACAGTCTTTGTGCCGTCTCCGTCCCCCGTCTGCATGACATCAAGACTGAGACCTTCATTATTTCGGTCTTTTCTCGATGTCTGCAGCAAATTCTCTCTGAGTCTGGCGACAATTCTCCTCGTGTACCGCGTCGTTGCGCCGATGTCTCTTGAACTGTCGAAACTGTTCGAGTTAATCGTCAAGACCGGAGCAGAAATGGGCGGGGCAGGAGAGGGAGGCCCGGGGTGAGTGAGCCTTTCTGTCTTTGATTTTTCGTACTTCCTCCTCAAAAAGGGAAAACGAATGAACAGAAAAAAAAGGAGGCAGCTTGCACAAGGCTCAGCATGTAGATCAGAATAGCGAACACCGTGTTGCTTGCATGACGAAAGTTTTCGGCTTTCAATCGATCATTTTGGAAGGCAGGTTGCTGTAATGCTGTTTCTCTTTTTGTTGTTTGGTACATTTCAATTCAAATCTCCGTATGTGCAGGTACGATAGCGCGGGTCTCCATCTTGCCAGCGTGTTCGTCCGTTTCGTCGTCTGGCTGTGCTTCATCTTCTTTGCACTGTTCAGACTCGGATTTGACGTCTCATATCTGGTGACAGGTTTGGGAATCGGAGGTCTGACCATCGGGTTCGCGTTGCAGGTTTGTTTGTCTGATGTCCTTTCTTTGCGTCTCTCCGCTTGTCTGTCTGTGTTTGTTCGTGCTTGCGTTTCTTTCTCCCCTCTCTCGCCCAACGCTTCGATGCCGGTGCAAGAAAAACATGCTTCTCTTTACCGCTCTGCGTCTGTGATTATCTATCCGCTCTGCCACCTGTCATGGCAACAGTGTCTGCAGACTCGCCTCTCCTCCCCACCTCATTCCACGTTTGCTCTCTCTGCAGACAACGTTGAACGACATCTTCGCGACTCTTTCCCTTGTTTTCGATCGGTCAGGGTGGAATCCGACGGACGAAAATGGATGGATGCCATGCAAGGACATAGACAAAAGAAAACCCTTTTCTTTCGAAAGACGGGTGGCCGGTGTGTATGAAGTGTCCGCGCTGATTCCATCGCATAGGCCTGCAGGCAGGAGATCTGAAGGTCTTGTGTGATCGCTGTCTGCCTCTGTTTTGTGTGGCCATCTCTGAGAATGCCTTTCGCTTTCGAGGGATGGAAGACAAGTCAAGCATGTCGAGGATGAAATGAACTCTAGGTGCATGCAGGTCCTTCCTCTAGGCTGTGCTGTTTTTTTGTTTCACGCTTATCGAAGGATTCTTTCTTTCATGCTTGTCACACCTGCCTGCAGGTGGATGAAGGTTGGGGAGAAGATTTCGGTTCTCGGAGAGATCGGAGAGATCGAGCACATCGGCATCCGGTCCACCCGAATCAGATGCCAGAGTGAAGGTCGGGGAGACAAAGGAAACGAGAGAGTCTGCAGGGTGCTTCTTGCATTTGGTACTGGTATTACACAAGGATTCCGTGACATAAAGAAGCTCGTTCATCGCCCTGGTGGTGCCTCTTTCTTGTTCTCAGAGTAATGACACTCTGTATTTATTTCTTCACAAAATTTCATCACAGTGCGAGAATTTCAAATCAATTGCAGATACACAGACCACTCTTTTCGGTGTGCGTTTTGCTCGGTCGTCATCACACTTACTCATATTGATTTGTTGGAACTGTGCAGGTCAACTCCTGATCATTCCAAACTCCATCCTCTGGGAGAATGGGTGCCAGAACTTCGCATGTCAGTCAGTCAGTCTGCATGTATGTATGTATGTATGGATGTATGTCAGTCTGTCAGTCTGTCAGGCACTATGTCCACGGGCTGCCAGGGGGAAGGACATGCAGGGACAGTCGGCTTACGGAGGTTGATCGAGCCTGAAAGGGTCCATTGGGCTGACAGGCAGTCAGAAGATGCAACAGGATTAGGCCTTGCGTGTATTTGCGTGTGTGTGTGTGTGTGTGTGTGTGTGTGTGCGTGGGTGTTTGCGTATGTTTGCCTGTGTAGTTTTGTGTCTGTGTAAGCTGCGTGTGGGCATGAGTGTGCCCCCCCCCCTCTTTGCAGCTGTCACAAAAAGGAGAGTCATTCTCCCGGTTCTCATCTGTATCAGCACGCCTCTAGAGAAACTCAAACGCATTCCACAAGTAAGCTGCTGACGTGCTGCCTTTGTACTCATGGCAGTCGTGCGATGGTTTCGTTGGAATGGCAGAAGCTGGAGATCCTGACTTGTCTGGGGAATGTCCTGTTGTCGTCTTCTATCTAGAAAGTATGTCATACTGCATTCGGGAGGATAACGCTGAGGTAATGGAAGAAGGAGGATGCTCTTTTTTGTTCTTTCCCGACGCTGTTCACCTAGGGAGTAGAGCTCTCTCGTTGTCTGTTGTGTTTTGATAACTGAAGGACATCCCCTCTCTCGTCTGTGTGCAGATTCTAAGCGATGCTGTGGACAAAGTCGAGGAAGTGGAGGAAGTTGGAGGGTGCTGGCTTGCCGAAATCCTCGACTACTACTACAAGTCAGTACTGCGGGCCGCACACAGCAGTCAGATAGGAATTTTTCAGAGCGGAGAAGACATTCTATACACTGAGAAAGTGACTACCGTACTCATAGTCAGAGCCACAGCCACGCGAAAAGAGCTCTTCTCTCACTTTACCCAAGACTCACGAAAACATACAGATCGACCGATCGAGAAAGAGAGACAGACAGACAGACAGACAGACAGATAGAGACAGAGAAGCCTCGCAGTCACTCACAGATGTGTGTTTGTGCATCTCGTGTCTCGTCACTCTGTTTGGTTACATCCTTCTTGTTCATTTCATATGCGCACAATCTGTTCTTCTATCTGCTGTCTTGTGCATGCAGATACGAACTGATGTACTACCTCGGCGGGCATGATGAAGCTTTTTACAGATGGTCGGTTGAACTTGCTCTCATTTTAGAAACAGTGCCCCCCATCGAATTTCGTCGCAGCCCTCCCTCCTTTCAACCAGGAGCACGAGGGGAGGGAGGCATTCTCTCTGTGAGCACGGTTTGGAGAGGCAGCCTTATTCTCTCTGACTGAGCTCTGAAAGTATTGTGGCGGTTCCACAAAGAAAGTGTGTGTGTATGCGTGCGTGTATGTGTGTGTGAAGGGGAGAGAGAGGGAGGGAGAGAGAGAGAGAGAGAGAGACAGACAGACAGACAGACAGACAGACAGACAGACAGACACAAATGAGAGAAGAAACAGCCAGCTGAGAAAGACACACAGAAGAGACAGGAGCACAGAAGACAGATGGAACATCTCCATTCCCACAAATTGCCCCTTTTGTTCTACCGCCCCGACTTCCAACTGCCTGCAGGTCCCTCCACAAAGTGAACATCGCGATTGTGACAATGCTGACCAAGCAGAAGATATCTCTGGGTCTCGCTCTGGCAGCAGTCACCTCCAACGTGGGGGCAGATGCCTGTGCGGCTGCAGGCTTCCACGAGGTGAGGAGAGGAAAAGGGTTTGTTCCTGTCCACGATGTCATTGTATGCCTGTGACGAAGGGGAGATTATCGAGGCAACATCAGGGCTGACTGTGTTGATTCTTTCCGTTTGTTCCTTTCTCCCTTCCTGCCTGCAGGATGCCGAGGACTCAGAGGCGTCCTGGGGTATTGAGAGTGACAGCCAGGCCATGAGTCAGACCTCAAACAACAGTGCAGCCCTCTCGCACAGATCCAAATCGTCTGTGAGAAGCCAGAGGGAAAAGAAGGAAAGCGGAATGTCGAGAACTCATGGGTCTGCTTCAATGTCTCTGGAGGCAGGGGTGCGAGTGCGAAATCCAAGTGGGAATTCCAACTCGCGCCCTGCACCCATGGGCAGAGTCTATAGGGACAGCGACGCGAGGCGGTCCGTGAGTAGTGAGGGCATGGGGGCATTTTCCGCCTCTCTCTTTGCCTTCTGCAGTTCCCGGCCCTTGCCGCATGCCTTCCTCTTTCTCGCTCGTCCTCTCCATCTTCTTTTTTCTCTATCTTGTCCTTCTTTCAGACTTCCTTTTTTTCTTTTCGAATCATAGTATACACTCGATGCGTCTTGTGCGTTCACCTCCATTCATACCCTCTCAATCCTCTGAAACACACTGCATGCAGGTCTATGGACGACGCAGCCTCCCAGTACCTCCCGCCTCCCAGAGGTAACACAGGAAGATCCCGAATCGCCGGGCAAATCCTCGCGAGGGCGTGCTCTTCCCGTCACATCCTCGCACAGCAAGCGCAACTAGCTCGGCAGGACTCCTCAGCTACCGAGAGTTTCAAAGTAGTCACCCGAAAGGCCTCCGGAATTTCTCTGAACAGATCAGGAACAGAGAGCGCAATCCCCAAGAGCGAGACCAACCGTTCCCGCTCATCAAGAAGAGCAAAGACGCACTCCTCTGTATCGCCTGATGGACTCGGACGCAGCGCTATGACCGACTCCAAATCTTCTACCGGCTCCAACGGCCAGCCGCCCCAGCAAGACTCGGCCGAAAGAGAAAAAGAAAGAGAGGAGAAGAAAACGACTAAGCCAGACGACACACCTGCAGTCAGTGGAATGGCCCCCACTTCCCAAGCCGATAGTCACACGAGGAATTCCCGCCCCCCCCTCATTCCTCCTTCCCTTCCTGCCACTTCAACTCATCACAGCCACCAGCTGCCCTCACTCCCCCCCACATCGCAGCACAGCCACCAACATCACTCAGGACACCACCCCAATCAGCACCACTCCCACGAAAGTCACTATCTGAAGTCACCACAAGGCGACCCCAACGCATCAGACGATCCCCTCGGACTAAAGGCATTCCAAAAATTTCTGCAGATGCAGCAACAACAGATGCAGCAGCAGTTTGCTGCAGGAATGATACCAGGAAGCCGAAAGCCCTCCATGCAGGCCGACCCGTTCTTTTCGGGATTCAACGGGTCCATGCCAGCAGGCCGCCGGGGCCGCAGAGGCTCTGCCCCCGCGCTCAACATGGACCAGATGAGGGCCTTCCAGCAACAGTTCGTCCCCCCCCCCATGTCCCCCCAGCACGTCCCCCCAGTCCAGCAGAGGATGGAGACGCCAGAAGAAGAGGACATCGACGAAGACGACATCCCCCCCCCCGTCGGATCCATGTTCAAAAACGATGAATTTCAGAAAGCGCTTCAGAAGAAAGTGGCCCGACGACGCTCGAGTGGAAATTCATCAAGACACGGCCAAGCAGCCAATCAAGCAGCAGCGCATCACCATAAAGAGAGGGGAAGAAAGCCAAGAGCTTCTCCCAGAAGCGAAGACGAATGTAGCGTCGCCCCAGCACAATTGACCCCTCAAATGAGTGCAAGAGTTGAGAGTGCCCATCTTTCTTCCTCATTCAAAGCCAACGACCACCAGTCAGCTCTAGGGCCTTCAAGCAAAGGAAATTCGACAAAGGGCAAAAAAGAACCGGGGCACCGTCCCTCTGTGCTCTTCGCAGCTCAACTGGAGCGTTCGAGGTCTCTTCTGGAGCAAGAGCAGGACAAGCAACAGGAGAGACGCAAACCCCATTCTGGCCGTGATGCCAGAAGGGCCTACGGAGACAGATCCCAATCCCATAACACGCTGTCGGTCTCTGTCTCTGGCATGGACTCCAACGAGGATGGGGGGGCCTCTATTCGCAGTGCAGGTGCGGGGGTGAAGACCACACTCTCCCCGATGATGGCAAAACTCCGACAGCAGACTCGCATGATACCCGCAGGTTCCCCTGCCCCCTCTTCTGCCCTCGATGCCTCCCTTCAGCTCTCCGCCGCAGTTGAGGACTTTGAGAAGGAAATGGAGGAAGCAGGAGATACGAGCAGTCCGCAGAGCTCCCGAAGCCCCGAAGCCAGCCCGAGCAAGAACGCCAGTCCCTTTTCCATGCCCAGAAAGGCTGGAGGGTTGATCAGGGAGGAGGATCTAGAAGATGAAGAAGAGGAAACGGGAAAGGGGGTGGGAGAGAGAGACAGGAAAGCCAGGGTGGCTGTGCCTCCATTGAATTTGAAGGGAGCGAAGAATGCAGCGTCAAGCGGCAGAAGAGAATTCTGATATGCGCTTTGCTGTCTCTCTTTTTGGTGGTTTCTTTTGAAACTGTTGTTCTATGAATGGTTCATCGAATGCGCTTATGCATGCATGAGGGTTCAAGGCGGGGTTGGCGGAAGTGGGGGGGGACGTAATACTGAAGACTGTGCAGAAAAAATTCGTCAAGTGCAGAATTATTTGGACTCAGGAAACGTACGTGGGCGTTCTCTGACATATTTTCTTCTCTTCTCTTCCACGACACTGATTCTCTTTCCCTCTCGTTTTTTGTTCTCCCTACTCCTCGCCCCTGTCTTTCAATTCAGTTGACAGAAGCAAGATGATGCCGGCAATTCAGTGAGGGGAGAATTGAGTATGCAGAGTGCTTAAATGCAGTACGGAGGCATGCGCAGTGGTCGACGCGTGTCCTCTGAGGGACAAAAAGGGGAGTCTAGAGAGAGGCTCAACTCACAGGCTAAGCCAAGACCCTGTCGCAGGTGTCGGGACACAGACACTGGCAAGGCCAGGTATCGCGAAGAGGGACATTGATGCATTGATGTCGTTCAAGTTGGACTGAATTCAAAGTGCAGAGATGAAGCCTCTGCACAGCTAGCTGGGCGACCACACCTAGGACCACACAATAATGTAGGTTACAAGTAATCAAACCATCGAAATATTCTGATAAATCAATCTTTATACATTATTTAGTGCCCTTAACTACAACTTCGTCTACAATTTAATTCTAAATTTAATTGGGCCGTAAACCTACAACTTGGAGTTTACGGCTAAACATTACTACAGTTTAGTATGTAAAATATGTATAATATATGCTGTGTTATCTTTCTTCGTGGGAGAAGACTGCCGTAGCAGTGTGTCCAGCTGCGTAATGAACCAGCCGAATGTTAGACGCTCATTTATGGGCCGATAGTGATGGTGAATGATGATGATGATATCTAATAATATATGATGATGGCCTGTAAACCGATCAATAATAATTATAGTAATAATAATGATGATGTAAGATGCAAGCACAATGACCGAACGGTCTTTTCCCGAATTATTTATCCCTATGACCATTTGAATTAACGCCTTTTTTCGTACATCCATTCCAATCTTTGTTCTCCCTCTTTCCCACTTTGCTTTGTCTAGATCTGCTCTCAATATCTCGTATTGGTTTGATTGTCGTAGCCTTCTACATGCAGTGAGGGACGGCACTTAGATCGATTAAACGTCATCCAGGCGCCGAGTTTCAGCTAGCAGAAAGCAGCTCCACCCCGATAAATGATGCAGGTCTGGCAAAGGGGCAATACAGTATTGTCCTAGACTCATGCATTGCATGATGGCCTATAGACCAATCAATAATCATAATAATAATGATGATGTTGATGATGATGACCAGGTGACTTAACCCACCAGCCATCGTATCTTAATGCCAAAGGGCAGTCTGGGAGTATTCAAGTCATATTGCAAAGCTAGGAGCGCGCTAGCGATTGCTTACCTAAAGTGGCCGAACTTTAGGACTACTAGCTAGCAAAGCACTGTGCCCCAGAATCGATCAGTCCGGTCCTAGGCATGCAATAATATACTGCATGGAGTATATTATACAATATCTAATGATTTGTATTTTTATTTTACCATTCACAACACTTGTGGGATTAAAAATATAGAATCTGTCTAAATGATACGTACTTTGATTTAAAAAATTGACTAGTTGTAACTTTACTTGTATTCATGACTATCCTGGCAACTATATAAGTTATAATATAACTAAGCGTTTATAAAAGTGATTATAAAATTTCAATCAGTCAGGTCTAACCATGCGACTAGTTCGAAATGCGATTCTGATATTATGTACGTACCAGCAAGCTGAATCAGCTTTGTTTTCATGACGAGCTCCTTCGCAGACTCTCTGGTAGATGCATCCCTCTCCACTCAGCAGAGGGTCCAAAATCAGAACGACCTTACGGGAAGTCAATACGCACACCCAATCACTCAACAGAGGGTCCAAAATCAGAACGACCTCATGTAAAGTCAACATGCACCCCCGTCTATTCAGCAGAGGGTCCAAAATCAAAACCACCTAGGAAGTCAACACGCGCCCCCATCTATTCAGCAGAGGGTCCAAAATCAAAACCATCTCATGGGAAGTCAACACGCACCCCCGTCCACTCAGCACATGGTCTAAAATTAGAACGACCTCATGGGAAGTCAACACGCACCCCTATCCATTCAGCAGAGGGTCTAGAATCAGGACAACCTCATGGGAAGTCAACACGCGCCCCCATCCATTCAGTAGAGGGTCTAAAATTAAAACCACCTCATGGGAAGTCAACACGCGCCCCCGTCCATTCAGTATATGGTCTAAAATCAGAACGACCTCATAGGAAGTCAACACGCACCCCCATCCATTCAATAGAGGGTCCAGAATCAAAACAACCTCATGGGAAGTCAACACGCCAACCTTTGACTGGTACACGTCTCTCCCTTCAGTGACTGCCGTTTTTTACTGTATTTTTCCATTCCTTCTCTTTTTTGTTCTTTGTTTGTTCTTTTTCTTTTCTTTTCTTCTCTCGTCAGCTGTTTAGTCGCAGTGCTACACCTGCATTCCATTCCCTTTCGTTCTGCTCCGTCTTGCTTTGAAGTTGTTGGTTTCGGCTCTGCTGATCGACCGTCAGTCACTTAATTATAAACATACATAAACGTCCCTCTTTCTTGCTCACTTTTGCCAGGCTCTCTCGGAGGCCTGGTGCATGGCTTGCTTGTCAATGCCGTCGCTCTAGTACTCATTGGTGATCCTCCAAAACCCAGCAGGTGTGTTCCTGTATGATGGAAAGAAGGAAGGAGGGGGGGCTGCTTTTCCTGTCGTCTTATGAGGGGCATGTCTCTCTCTTTCTGTCTTTCCCAACCTCTTTCTTTCTCTCTATGGATCTGCGTACACGCGCGCACGCGCGTTTGGCAATGTGTGTGTATGTGTGTATGTGTAATGGAGATTCTAGGTAATTGAAAGTCCCTTCCAACAGCTAAGATCCTATGTTGTCTGTACACAAATGTGTCGGTAGGAGCACACGGTCAATCTACCATAATCCAGTACAATCCAACAGGCTGCTGTCTGATTCAATTGGAATTTATCGAATACATGCTAATTACACGACATACAAAAAACGCATGCATGCGAAAAATCATCGGAGAATGACGCTTCGCATACATGCCGAGCTAAACATTAATAGCTCGAAATCAGCATGCTAATTAATCGCAGTATTACGTCGATCCTTGCAAGCCGATGGATAGACCGTAGGCATGATTAGAGAACACACGTAGTGTCCTGCGCGCGACGCCCCTCTGTATCTATACCGCTGTCTTTTGTCTATCGCTGACGGTTCTCAGGTACACTTGCGGAAGCAAACGACAACAAAAGGCCGTAACGTTAAAAATCAGTCATATATAGATTATTTTAGAACAAAACAAAGAAAGGACAAACGCGCCTTCCAAAAAGAACGAAGACCATCATCACCAGTCCGACGGACTGCAGACATGAACAAATCAAGCAAAAACGAAACAGGCCATCTCAAAATATACAACTCTAAAAATAAAAAAGTAAGTTCGTCAACCAGGACAACCGCAGGTGCATTACAAGAAAGAAGTGTCCGGATAAGCTGAGAGGATATTAGGCCCTTTTTGGCCGAAACAGAAGGAACACAGGAGAAAGCATGCATCAGACGCACTCTACGAAGTGAAGGTAGGTTAGGAAAAGACGACCATCCTCCAGAAATGGGCAACAGAGAAAAAGCAACCAAATTACGAAAGAAATTAAAAAAAACATCACGGTTAGGATTAACAGCAGCAAAAAGCAAAATCAAAGGAGATTCCGGCAAAGAAAAAAGACGTAGACCAAGCACCATAGATCCCTTCTGACGCTCTAAAACGCATGCAGGACTGTAGAAGTCTTCCTTAAGTAACTTTTCCATCATAGAATCATTCGGCACATCACTCATACCATAGTCAGACCTAAAAACAATCGTTCTATCGTCCATGTATCTCCCTGCCATCCATTTCTCCCCCCCCCTTGAAGGCTTCGATCTCATCAATGCAACAGAGTACTCTTTCCACGCGGCAAAAAATTGGGCCTCACCAGGAGAGCATGGACTCCCTTGAGGAAAACCTTCATGCTGTCTGACCATCTTCCTTCGAACCCGAATTACATTCGAAACAAAATCAAGATTAATTATACGAGCCAGCATATCAAGAGGGCAAGAAAGTGTATTCGCATAATTGCAGTGGGAGGATAAAAAAGCAATAGGTTTTAAGTAACGTCTCCGAGAATACCACTTCTCACCCTCTTCGGGACCTGCCTCCTTAATACAAAAAGACTTATAGGTCGGCAACACAATAAAGCGATATCTAGAGGAAGAATGAATGAAATGAACAAAGTCATTCAAACAAGAAAGGAAATCAGCTCTGGGTAGAGAGGGAAAAAATGCTTTGATGTCGTCCACCAGCAGACCAAGTCCACCCCGAGGCCAATACAAATTAGAAGAAACACAAGAGCCACGATCTGCAAGTCTCCCAAACCCTGAATTAAAGATCCCAACCTTATCATGAAAAGCAAAGACAGAGTCAAAGTCATAATGCGGCGAAAAGTAAGAAAGACAGCCATTCAAAGCCTTACAAAGGAAAGAGAAAATCTCACGTCTGGCGTGTCTCTTGTAAGATACCAATGGCTTGTACTTCAAAGAGGACCAAGACTCAGGGAGCTCCCCCTCAACTCCCCAAGACTTACGTTTCACCCAAAGGATCCCAATCCCAAAGTGGTGTTTCTTCTTGTCGAATTTCTTGAACTGATTCAAAAAAGACACCCATGCAGCCTTTTCATTCGGAAAACCATTCTCCAGAAGGTCCAGAGAAGCAGAAAACTCACCCTCTCCAATTCTTCCATAAGAAGAATCAAAAAGAAAAGCTCTC